>PVJH01009498.1:0-62565 GCA_004026705.1 Nesogale talazaci
TTTGTTCTATGTGCCTTCTTAATGAGTAACTTCCACTGTTTCTTTCTCCCGGCCTGCAGGAGGCCTTCCCGACTTACCCTCGTACGTCTCCAGAATGTGCACCGTGTCGCCGACCTGGAGGGAGAGCTCCACATCTTGAGAGGCGTTGTAATTATAGATCGCTGCAATGGAAGAGAAAGGGGGCGGGGGCATCAGTGGCAGTTAAAACACACGTCACTCAATAATACATTCGGCGGTTAATGGACTGCTCATTCCACCAATAACCCACGGCTTAGTGATCTCCTGTCAATCTCACTTTATAAAGCAGAGAGCATCCTACTGGTCCCCTAATCACTGGGTGGGTGCAGTCATTTCTCCACTCAACACCTACCAATTAGCTGTCAGCGAGGTAACACGCACTGTGTTAGGCACTGGGCATAAAATAGCTAACCACACAGATGTGGTATGATTCTTGCCCTCGAAGAACCTACCAGTCTGGTGTATGTGTGTGTGTGGGGGGGAGGGGGGCATTAAAGACATAAGCACAGCAATCGCCATTCAGGAAAACTGTGGGGAAGGAAAACAGCAGCCTGAGACGGGGAGGATCTCTTGGGTGTTCTCTTGGCTCCTCCCTTCATCAGATAGTAGGCACTCTACAGCACCCCCCCCCCCAGGGTGTCTGATCTCTGGGGCGCAGGGAGCCATCAGCCTGCCTTCCCAACATTTATTGATAGTCCGGTCTCATCAATCATCTTGTAACAGGCTTTTGCGAAGAGTGACACACAGGACAGTGGTAGCCTTGCCTCAGATCTCCCAAAATCCTCCAGGGGTCTGGGTTGTCTCAGCACTGCTTCCCCTTTTCTGAATAAGGTGACCTCAACCGCCGCAGGAAGTGGCAAGGATGGGTGAGTCGCTACACAAAGGTAAACAAACTCTTACACACTCAATAAGACGCCATCCCCATTTTCAATTAGCAGAAGTGTTGGAGAGTTGATACCACAGTACAAAAGGCTAACATGCACATGCTCAGATGCTCAACACGATTAGTCATTACACCATCGGTCACTGAATCAATCCCAACCCATGGCAACTCTGAAAAAATTAAATCAAACCCAAACCCCGGGATTCTAACTCCTGGCCACCCTCAGTAGACTTTTGGAGGCTTCCGTCAATCACTGCGTGAGCAGACCCTCTCAGCTTTCTCTTGGGAAGTGCCTGTCGGCTGGTGATTTTTGAACTGTGGGCTGTGCAGTTAGCGCCCAGCACATCATGTGGAGTACACCTCCGATAGATGTTGTGAAAAGGCAAGGAACAAAGTCTCTCCTGAAGCCTCTAGAAGAAATGAGGAAAGCCCTGTCAGTCCTTGGATCTTGGATTTGGGGCCAGCAGGTCTGTGAGGGAATAAAGTGCTGGTGTTTCAAACCCCCATAAGGGTGGTCATCTGTAGCCACAGGAGATGCCTATACAGCCCCAACGTGGTCACCCCACCCATCTAACTGATGAGAGGAGAGACAAGAGCTAGCATCTTCACACAAGGTCTGCAAAGAACAGTACACATAAAGGAAGTACAAACACACACTACAACATGGATGAACCGCAAAGAGGCCACAGACAAGACCGCCAGCCCAACATCGTGGGTGAGCCCATGTGTATGAAATGCCCGGGAAAACCAAGTCAACAGAGATGATGCATGGATCATGGTGGCCTGGGCCTGGAGGAATGATCACAGATTAGGGAGTCTTTGGGGAGAGATGGAAACTTTCTAAAAGTGGGAGTGTGGTGATGGTTCCACAACTCTGAAATTCTGGTACAAATCACTGGATCCCACACTCAAAACAGTGAGGAGCTGTACGGGGTGGAAATTAACACTCGGAGTAAAGCTTTCGTTAAAATTTATTTCTTGTGCCCGCCTCGTCTTGGTGTCTGTCACCACAGGCCTGGTAAGCACATAGGATGCTCAGCCCACACTCCTACTACATACAGCCTTCTGGGGCAACTGAGAAAGCCCTACTCCAAGGGGAGAAGACGAGAGCATCTGTCGCTGTCAGGGCTAGGCACACACGGTGCTGTGTGAGCCTGTGAAGCTGCCCACACCTGTAGTGTGGTCACAGGCTTGCCCTTGGTCACGATCTGTCGGCCAGTGGACCCTGCTTCAGCCACATCTCGTTCAAGTAGCCTCCTGTAGGATGAACGTCATTCAGACAGTCTTCTTCAGCAGGGTTTGCAGAGAGACCTAGATAAATGGCATTGGAGTTTATTTACTTCTAGACTATGAACTTAGAACAAGGACTGGCTTGCCAGAGAGACAAGAAGCATACATCAATATAAGGGGATGGCAGAGGCTGAGAGCACTCGCACAGAATTCAGCAGTCGGAGGCAACCCTAGATTTCGACACCTGTCCGTGGGTCACAGGCCACACAGAATCTTGGAAGGGTCTTAACAACGTGGGGTTCCTGTTACTTTCCTCCAGCGTTCTGTCCACGAAGTCGACCAGAACGTGCTGCTTTCTTACAGAGAATGAAAATGGAGACCACACACCCGTGACTCCCCCAGCCCCTATTGATGCTCCCTCTGCTCCTCCCTGCAACCCCCCATGGAAACAGGAAGCGGTGAGGTCACTATGTCACAATGTGGTTACTAAACCCAAGTGAGGTCACCATTACTAAACCCCAGGAAGCTTCGTCTCTTCCTGGTTCTGCTGACTTCAGGGAAGTGAGCATCAGCTCTCAAAGGCAACACTTCTCGCGGTTACTGCTGCTGTTTGGTGCTGGCTCACAGGTACTCTATGTACAACAGGACAAAACAACACTCGGTCCTGCACTAGCCTCGCAATAAGTCTTATGTTGGAACCCATGGTGGCAGCCATAGTGTCCATCCATCCTGTCCAATCTTCCTCTTCTGAGCTGCCCCTCTACTTTCCCCTCCCTGATATTCTTTTCCAAGGACTGGTCTCGCCTGACAGCATGTCCAAAGCACCTGAGCACGGAGAGTTCCAACCATACACATCTGCCAAGGACTGCTGCAGAGACACACACACACACACACACACACACACACACACAATCGTTTCTCTTTCCCTCTCACTGTAAACCCATAACACTGCCTCAAAATTCTTCAACCTGACAATTAATGAGTTTCAAATGCTGCCTAATGATTCACTCTTACTTCCACGATCTGCTAAATTCCATCCTCTGGTCCAGTCTTCTACCTCCCATAGCTATTGTGCTCAATTCATGGTTTATCTGGAATAAATAGACACTCTTAGTCTTTATAACCAAATCTCCCATCTATAAGTCAATTCGGCAAGTGACTTCCAAATTTATATCCAAGGATCCTCAAACTTTTTAAACAGGGGGCCCGTTCACTGTCCCTCAGACCGTTGGGGGGGCCGGACTATAGTTAAAAACAAACAAAATAAAACTAAGAACAAATTTAGGATAGATATTCCCTCAGAACGAGTGATGGGAGAGGTGATACTGGGAGGGTGAAGGGATGGTGGAGTAGAAAGGGGGAACTAATTTCAGGCATCCACATATAACCTCCTCTCTGGAGCAGGGCCAGCAGGGAAGTGAGTGAAGGGACACATTGGACAGTGTATGGTATGAAATAGCAATTTGTAATTTATTAAAGGTGCATGGGGGGGAGAGAAGGAGGAAAATATGGGGAGGTGGAACTAGGGGCCTGAGTGGAGGGAGGATATTTTGAGAGTGATGATGGCAACAAGTGTGCAAATGAGATTACAATTGATGTATGTATGGATCGTGAGGGGAGGTGTCTGAGCTTTTTTTTCCTTTTTTCTTTTTTAAAGAGGAGCTTACATCAAGGGCTTAAGTGGAAAATGTTTGGCAATGTATGTGGCAACGTATGTGCAAATATGCTTGATACAGATGATATACTGAATGTTATCACAGCTGTTAAGAGCCACCAATAAAATTATTATTTAAAAAAAAAACTAAGAACAAATTCACCACAGGCCTGGGATGATTTGGCTGCTAAGCAGGACAGGCAGTGGCGGCAAAAACACCCGGTGGGCTGCATAAATTTCCTCAGCGGGCCGTAGGTGGCCCGTGGGCCATCGTTTGAGGACGTTTGACTCTGTGGATGCTCTCCCCCTCCAACAACAGTTGTCCCCTTGAACACAATATGGGTATTTAGCCACAAACAATCAGGGGTCACTGCCTGACACCAATTAGAGGGTTAATTCACAAATGGGAGATGTTGTGACACTTGACCTTTGTGTCGTCCACCGTACAAGACACGGTAATGGCAGGTTCTCGGGCAGGAGGACAACTAATTTGAAAACCGTATTTTACTCCGTCTCTAAATGGTCCCCAGCAGATCAGTCATTCACCACTTCTGAAAAGTCAAAGCCAATTCTGCTTCCCTTAGAAGAGGTAGCCGGGGGTGTGCCTGCCCCTCATGAAAGAATGATCCTCCCCACCCCTCAGTCATCATCACCTTCCTTCTCTGGTCCCTGCTGGCCTCAGAGTCACTGTTGCTAAGCGGCCCCTTGTGTTGGCTTGCACGTTGCTATGCTGTGAGAAGGTGCTGCTGTTTCTGTGTGCAGCTAGCGACATCAATGCTCACACATTGCAACTCCACGAGGCCACCGAGGCTGCGGTCTTCATGGGAGGGGGCTGCCAGGGCTTTTCTTCTGCTGGACACCTTGTTGGTGTTCCAACTTCGGACTTTGAGGTTAGCAGTCGGGGACTTAACTGCTGCACCGCCAAGGCTCCTTTGCCAAAAGCTACACCACCACCACTATTTCAAGCACCAGCAAAACCACCCATCATGGGATTTTTGGCAGAACTTCCACACTAAAAGGGGCTAAGATCAGTCTGGCAGTTGGTCTAGTTACAAAAACAGGTCCGTGAAAACCCCACGGACCACAACAGAACACTGTCTGATACAGTGCAGGAAGAGGAACCCCCAGGTTGGGAAGCACTCAAAAGTCACAATGCTGAGGGGACAGAGCAGCTGATAGCTAAGGACTCAAGTAGGAAGGATGTGTTTGGGACCTGTTGGTGGCGACCTATGCCTAAGTATGCTTAATACAATTGAGCGATGGACAGTTCCAGGATTTGTAAGGCTCCCCCAATAAAATGAGTAATAATAAAAGCCACAATTCTCAGGACAACGCATGCCAACGACAGTGAAGACAGTACAGGAATGATGTGGGTTCCTTTCAGTCATCCCTGGGACTGCTGGGAGTCCACGCTAATTCAAGGGCACGTGCCAGACCCCAGCCACTAACTTCACTAACCTGGGTGGTTGCCCTAGATCCAGAGCACCCCTCGGCCAACAATCTCTTTATTAAACTCTCAAACGATCAACAACCCCCCTCACAGGGAAAAAAAAAGGGTTATTAAAATGACATCTTCTGCTTATCACACATGAGAGAAGCTGCCTTTCCATTCACTGGGGAAACACACACTGCCTTTCCCGGGAGTGAAAAGAGTTGCTGAGATGTTTGCACAATCTGCTCTCTGTCTTTGGGTAGCAGCACCACAAGGTTTCCAATCACTCTGTAACTGCCATCTGTTCCCTGCCACTCTGGTCCAGAACAGTGTTCTTCCCAGCACTGACACGCTTCCTATGGACATTTCTACTCAGAGCCCTCAGTCTGCAAAAGGCTTACAGTGGGGGCGCTAAAACATTTGGGTTTCCACATGGATTCAGGCTCCACTGAGTTCTTTTTGGAAGTCAACTGGATAATCAATGTAAAAAGCTTTGTCTTCAAATAGAGTGGTTTTAAGGGAGTGGTATGGCTCCCTAGACCAACCCAGGGAGAGGCAGCCTCGCCCTCTGGGATACAAAGTCACAGGGATTTGAATCATCCTTCAGTAAGCTGATCAGAGGGCTTCCAACCAATCCTGTCACCTTCCCTAATCTGCAGTGATCTGTGTATCCCAATCACAGACCCTATCCTTCTCCTCGAGTCTAGCCTACTGTGACATACTGATCAGCTAATAGTCATGATGCTGTGGCAATTTCTTTCTTTCTTTTTCATTTTATTGGGGGCTCTTAGAACTCGTTACAATCCATACATCAGTTGTAGCCGACATATTAGCACATATATTTCATCGTTCTTTTCTAGACAGTTACTATCCATTGAGCCCTTAGGATCAGCTCCCCTTTTGACCCCCCTCCTTCCCGCCCCTCCACCCCCATGGGTCCTTGATAGATTAGAGATAGCAAATTATTTTCAAATTTCACACCGATCACTGTCTTCCCTTCCCCTCTGATTTCTGTTGTTCTTCCCCCTGGATGGGGTGGGGGGAGTGTGGTTATGTGCCATTCATTGCGATCAGAGACCCCCTCCCTCCCCCACCTCTCCTTAACCTCCTTCTTCTCCATTTGTTATCTCTAGTCCCATTCCTGTTCCTGGGTTCCACCTGTGAGAATTTCTTTTGCTTTCTGAGTCCTAATTGATTGGCCACCTGGTGGTGGATCCATGGACACATAATGGCCTCACGTTTTCTGGATCTCCCTCATCCTGATGACTTGCTTTTGTCTTGTTTTGTTCTTATCCTGTAATATATATATATATATATATATATATATATATGTGTGTGTGTGTGATCATTACTGATCATATATATCACATATTAATTATATTATGCACTCGCATATGAATATAAAGTCATATCACATAGTCTCATATAACATATACTTATGTATCATATATTATCTATAAGATGTTATCTATTACTATAATAGATCATAACAGCCTTATATCTGTCAGGGGGTACCCACCCAAAAACCAGAATTGTGCTGGGTCCAATAAAGTTTTTGTAGTCTGCATTTTCTCCGCTAAGTGTGCATCAGCACCTCACTCTGATTAGTGCACCCAGCGGCGTCTGTCACCTGGGAAGGTTCTCTCTGGTCACATTGCATTTTTTTGTAACAGCAGCTTCGCTCAAACCTCATTTTTGGTGATGGCTGATTTAAGAGAACAGCATGTGACTGTGAAATTTTGTTTTCTGCTCGGGGTAAAATGCCGTGGAAACACAGCTTACAAGGACAGCGAATGGGAAAAACTCAAGTGTACGAGTGGTTTTCTCCTTTCCAAAAAATGTGAAATGTCGATTGATCACAAACATCATTCTGGATACTCGTCAACTTCATACATGGACAAAAATGTCTGCTGAGCGTGCATCTGGAGTTCGTTTCACCAGGTCAGACTGTTAATAAAGATCTCTATTTGGAGCAGCGGTTCTCAACCTTCCCCATGCCCCGGCCCTTTCATACAGTCCCTCATGTTGTGGTGATCCCCAAGCATAAAATTATTTTCATTGCTACTTCAGAACTATCATTTTGCTACTGTTACAATTGGGCTATCCCTGTGAAAGGTCCTTTGGCACCCAAAGGGGTCTCGACTCACAGGTGGAGAAGTGCTGATGTAGCGGTTCTGAAAAGATTGCATTAACAGTGTGTGACCAGAAAGACCTGAGTTGTGGACGACTTCTGGCACCATGACAATGCATCTGCTCCCACAGCTATCTCAGTGCATCCGTTTCTGGCAAAGGACAGCAGGCCTCTCTTGCCCCATGCACCTTAATCATCTGACCTTGCTCTGTGACGCTTCTTTGACCTTTTGTTTCTGCAAATGCAGGACATGAAAGAACAGCGATGAGACGATGTAGGAAAGGTGACGCAAAGAAACAAAAACAGACAGCCATCCAAACAGACCAGTTTGGAAAATACTTCCAAGAATGGAATCGCAAATTGGGCGAATGTATGAAGTGTAATGGGGAGTCCTTTGAGGGTGATATGGTTGCTTAGGAAAAACATGTGTATACCTAGCTTTGAGGGGAAAATCCAGTTTTGGGGAAACCCCCTCATATGTTATATATATTACAAATAACTACATTTGTGTAATATATAAAAATAGGATTTAGTCATAACAATTATATTACCAACAATAAATATGATATGATATAATTTTATATTCATTATGTATTAATACTTATACTATACAGGTCATGCAGCCTTGCCTGCTCAAAGTAAGGAGGATTTGAAGCACTTTCTGATAAAAGATCAAGGACTGTAGTCTTCAGTCTAGATGACCACTCCATGTCAGGAAGATCAAAACCCTCACCATCAGACCCATTGGTAACCTCATAAGAGGAGAAAAGGGGGCTGAGCCCCGGTGGCATTAAGTGGTGGAGTGCGGGACTGCAGCCGCGGGCTTGGCGGTTCAAATCCAGCGGCGGCTCTCAGGAGCAGCACTGGGTCGCACCCACGACCACCAGAGGCAGTGATGCGCCCCCAAAAAATAAAAAAAAATAAAATAAAATAAAAAAAGAGGAGAAAAGGGTGACGTTGCCAAGGATGTCACCTTGCTTAGGTCCACAATTAAAGCTCCAGAGGCAACAGTCAAGGATTCTAAGGACAGCCTGGAGGAGGCGAAGGCACCGCACAAGGATTCTTGAGAGCACTGAAAAGCAAGGAGGTGAATTTGAGGCCCGAGGTGCACCTGATTCCAGCGAAGATCCTCCAACTGCCTCAGGTGCAGGCGGAAGTCGAAGGCTGAATAAGAAGGATCGATGTGTTGACCTGGGGCACTGGGGAAGACAACTCAAGTGCCACAGACTGCTACAAAGACAAACCTTTCTGTCCTGGAAGAAGTCCTGCCAGAGGGCTCTGTAGAGTCAAGGATGGCAACGCTTCCTCTCCCATAGCCTAGCCAGGTTGTCAGGAGGGACCAGGTCCTGGAGAAGGACTTGATGTTTGGTAATGTGGAGGGGAAGGGGAAACGCAGTCGGATTGGTACCACAGCTGCAACAAGGCCTCCAGCACGGGGACGATGTTTAGGCTGTGTAGGAGTGGGCAGCTCTGCACTCTGTGGTGGATAAAATCACCGTGGGGCTCAGAATTGACTGAACAGCACCGACGAAGAATCAATATAAATGATATTTGAATCGGGTGCCCTTTCTCCCCTGACACACAGTCCTCATGCCGCTGTTTCACTTTCCGAGCAACCACAGCTGTGCAACCTCGCTTCATGTCATTCCAACCCATAGTACCATACAGCACAGGCAGGGGACGACTGCCCTGAAGGGTTCCCTAGACTGCAGTCTTGACAGGAGCAGATCACCTGGTCCCTTTTGCCGAGCACAGTACCACAATCATCCTACGACATGGGCCCCTTGTCGTATACACACTCAAAAGGGTTAAACATTTTGCCAAGATGACCTAGATTGCAAGCAAGAGTTGGTACTAAACCTTGGTCCTATATGTTCAGTAAGAGCTGGTACTAAACTTTGGTCCTCTGATGTTCCACTCATCACATTTACCAGGCTGTCCCATAACGGCAAGAAATCCCTGATGGCTGAGCAGCTATGCATTGGGCTGCAAACCACAAAGTCAACCGTTTGAAACTGCCAGTCATTTTGTGGGAGAAAGAAGAAAGAGGCTTTCTACTCCTGTAAAGAGGCACAGCCTCGGGGGAACCACAGGGAAGCTCTACCATGTCCCCCAGGGTAGCTCTGAGTTGGCATCACTGGACAGCTTTGAGTTTGGAGTTCTCCGAAACAGCAGGCACTAGCGGCCCTGCAGTTAGCCCCCCAGCCACTCAGAAAGATAAGATTGTCTCTCCCATGAAGATTTACAATCTCAGAAACCCCAAGGAGCAGCTCTACTGGGTCCTAGAAGGGTTAGAACTGAAGCAGTGGACCCCATATCATGACGGTATGCCTCAAAGCAGATAAGTCCTTCACCTGGTAAAGCCTAGGGAAATAAAAGGAAATTGCTCAAGAGACTAGCATTGTCTGGCCTTTGATCTCTCTCATTAGCTGCGAATACAACTATAGAAACAAATTTTATCCAACAAACCCAGGACTAGCCATCATTTGTCTACTCTAAGCCTCAAGCTGAATCATGGAAAGACTCTATGGACAAAAAACTAAATGATTCAGGAGGTGTCAAAAGAAGATAGAAGGAATGCAGAGTCACTGAAACAAAAAGAATTCAACAGCATTCCACCATCTCAGGAGGGAGCACATGATCAAGAAACAATGGTGCTGAAAGAAGTCCAAGCCCTGCTGAAGCCATTATCACCAAAAGGTTGCGGGAGCTGACAGAATAAGTGAAGTGTTTCAATAAAATGAGAAATGTCTAGAAGTAGTCATTCACTCGCCTATGCCAAGGAGGAGTTCTGGTGCTACAGTGATTATAGCGTTGGGCTGTGACCTTCAAGGTCATCAGTTCAAAACCACCAGCCACTTTGAGGGAGCAGGACAGGACCTTCTACTCCCGGAAAGCGATACAGTCCCAGAAAGTCACAGAGACCGACCATCTTGTCCTTTAGGGGAGATATGAGCCAGTACTGACTCAATGGCAGTGAGTCAGTGATCCTAAGAATTCTGGAAGACAGCTACTTAGCCAACTGACTGGACTAGATCCATATTTGTACCTATTCCAAAGAAAGGGGACCCAACGAAATGTGAAAATGATTGTGTTGTACTGTGTGGATCATCACGAGCTTATGGTTAGCACGGACACTAGGAATTCTAGAACACTTAATAGAACTCATGTGGAACCTGTCTGCACATGGAATAACAGGCAACCATTTGAAGAGCAAAAGGCCAGATGGTTCACAATCAGGAAAGGTGCGCATTAGGGTTCTATCCTCTCACCATCTTATTTGATCTGCCTGATGAGCAAATAATCTGAAAAGAAAATGGCATCAGGATGCAGAAGACACAACCTTGCTCGCTGAAAGTGAGGAGGACTGACTTACTGAAACAGGTGCATATGAAGATCAAGGACCACAGCCTTCGATATGGATTTCCACTCAACAAAAAGAAAATCAAGCTGGACCAGTAGATAATAACATCTTGATACTCAGGAAAAGGTTGAAGTTTGCAAGGATTTCTCTTTGCTAGGCTCTACCCCTAAAGCTCATGGAGCAGCAGTCAAGAACTCAAAAGACACGTGGCATTGGGCAAATGGGCGGCACAAGACATCTATCAATCAAGAGTTAAAGAGCAAGGATGTCACTGTGATGTCTAAGGGGCACTTGGTATTTGCAGTTGCCTCATACAGATGTGAAAGGTGAACCAAGAGTGAGGAAGACAGGGGAATTATGGATGCGTGGGAATGATGGGTTGGTGAGGAATCCTGCACGTACTGTGGCCCGCCCGAAGGACAACCCATCTGTCTGGAAGAAGTATAGCTAGCACACTCCTTGGAAGTGAGAGACTGAGACTTCATCGCACTTGCATTGGGCACGTTATCAGGAGAGCCCAGTCCCCGGAGAAGGACATCAGGCTTGGTGACAAGGAGGTGCTGTGAAAAAGAGGAAGGCCCTCAAGGAGACAGACTGCCAACAGTGGCTACAACCTCAGTTCCCACATAAGAACAATCGTGAGGCTGGCCCGGGACGGGGGCGTGTTGCACACAGGGTCATTATGGGTCCAAATTAGTTTGAGGCAACCCACCAATAATAATATAGAGACTACGTATACTAATGGCCTTCATGGGCCACTTTCTCCCCCTAGCAGGTACCTAGCTGTAATAGAGAAATAGAGAAAGATGCAGGGAATCAAAGAAGCCCTAGTGTTAAAGCAAAACCCAATTCTAGCCTCAGCTTTTTTGCTGCTGCTGCTGGCCCTTGACTTTGTGTAACAGAGTAGCCTGTTTAGCACTTACAAACTGTCTGACCTTGAATGAGTTACTGAATGTGGGCCTCAGTTTCACACTCGTAAAGCAGGGACTGGATCTACAGGTCCCTGGGCTCTGACATTCTCTGGTTTATAAGGTGAGAGGACTAAGAAGCCAGAGCATCACGCTGCGCTGTTAGGAACCAGCAGCTCCACCACAACCTCTTGTTTTGTCTGAGGAAATTAAGCAAGCATCAAGCACGGGGGAGGTGTTGTGTATAAACCTCTAGCTGGCTGCTATGTGCTAAGTTAGAAAAGAGGAATTGCTGGAATTCCTCCCTAAGCAGCTTACTGTTTATATCAGGAAAATGTAATTTTGCAGAGCCAGGGAGACAAGGCAGAATGTCTACAGAATGCACACTGGCCTGCATCGCACCCCAGTCTTAAGGTTGACCTTTTCTTTTCGCTCTGACTTCAAGGAGAGAGGAAGGAGGCTGGGGATCCCTGCGATACGGAAGCAAGAGAGCAGATGCACTCAAGAATCTGGTCTGATGGTGAAGTCTGAGAGTGACTGGGAATTAATCTTTGTAGTAAATGAGGTTCATTCACCAATCCTCAAAGTACAACCCCCTGAAGAGTAACAGAAGCATTTTTATTCATATGGTAGAAATCAGGGGGTGTGGTGGGGAGACACAGAGAAACTCAGAATGAGGTCTCAATTTGGGTTGTACTAATTTATTGCTGTGAATATTACATGAGTGAACAAACTTATTCTTTTTCATCATTCTCTTAACCTGCCTATTTTTAACCTTTAATATAAAAACCAACGAGGCCATTTCCTGGTTTTGCTCCCAGAAAGCCAATGAACTTTTTTTTTTTAAATCATTGTACTGGGGGCTCACACAACTCTTAATACAACCCACCCACCCATCCGTTGTATGTCAAGCACATCTGTACATTTGTTGCCCTAAGCATTCTCAACACATTTGCTTTCTACTTAAGCCCTTCTGTCAGTTCATTTTTTCCTCCCTGCCCCCTCCCTCATGAACCCTTGATAATTCATAAATTATTATTATTATTTTGTCATATCTTACACTCTCTGATGTCTCCCTTCACCCACTCCCCATTTTCTGTCCCCCAGTGAGGAGGTTATATGTAGATCCTTGTAATCAGTTCCCCCTTTCTACTCCACCCTCTCTCCGCCCTTCAGGTATTGCCACTCTCACCACTGGTCCTGAAGGGATCATCGGTCCTGGATTCCCTGCATTTCTGGTTCCTATCTGTACCAGTGTACATCCTAGCCGGATTTATATGGCAGAACTGGAATCATGACGGTGGGGGAAGGGAGCATTAAAGAACTACAAGAAAGCTGCATGTTTCATCATTGCTACACTGCACCCCCACTGGCTCATCTCCTCCCAGCAACCCATCTGTAAGGGGATGTCCCGTTAACTACTGATGGCTTTGGGTCCCCAATCTGCACCTCCTCTCCTTTACAAAGATACAACTTTTGGTTCATTGATTCCTGAAACCTGACCCCTTCGATGTCTTGTGGTCACACAGGCTGGTGTGCTTCTTCAAAGGGACATTCTTTTGCTCACTAGTTACGTGACATTCCTGAGTTGCCTCAGAAGAAAAGCCTGGTGGCCTACGCAGACTCCACAACCAAAACTGGTCTACTGCAACTGCACATTCAAAACCTACAGTCACCGCCTCAAATCCCACTCACAGCAATCATTGCTGGGCAGAAGACAGTGCTTCCTGGGAACCTTTCCTGGAGCAGACTCTGCGGCCTTTCTCCCATGGTGCAGCTGGTGGGTCTGAGCATCACTCTATTGCTTAGCTGTCTATCCAACACTTAACCCTGTGACCTGATGGGGATGGACCTCCCTCCCAGCCCCCCAAAACACTCGCTGCCTTCTCATAGCGACCTTACAGGGTCTCTGAGAGAACTGCCCCTCTGAGGTTTCGAGACTGTCACTTTTTATGGAAGTGGAAAGCCCTGCCTTTGAAAAAATTAGCCATTGGAAAACCCATAAAACATGGTTCTAAAACGGTTACAAGGAAGGGACGGTACAACCAGGGAGTAGGACAGCCTTGAGGAAGCACACATCATTCCTCTAGTTCCTGAATGCTTCCTCCCCCTCCCCCCGCCCCCACTGCCATGACTCAGATCTACCTGACAAATCTGGCTAGAGGGCAGGACACACATTGGTACAGATAAGAGATCTGGACACATGGAATTTAGACCAGATAAAACCCTTGGGAACCGTACTGGGAGTAGAGATATCATGAGGGTAGGGGGGTGGGGGTGGGGAACCCATCAGAAGGTTGGATATATAGCCCACCCCCCATGGAGAAAAATAAGAGATGTGGGGGAAGGGAGACAACGGCAGGGTCAAGACAGGAAATAGCAACGATGATAAACAATTGATCAAGAATTACCACGGATGGGAGGGTAGGGAAAGAAGGAAAAGAAGAGGAGCTGACACCAGGGGCTCAAGGAGAAAGAAAATGTTTTGGAATGTTGATGGCAACACATGCACAAGTGTGCCTAATCCGATTCAGTGATGGATTGTCATAAGATTTGTAAGAGCCACCTCAATAAAATGATTATTAATAATATTTTTTAAAATCACAGTTCTACTCTACCATCTCAACAGCAAGTATAATGTAGATGGGGGAAATTAGATTCCATGCAGGAATTACACTAAGAAGTAAGACAATAAAACAAGACAAAAAAGCCTGGGTCTGAGCTGCTGATTACAAGTAGATTTCACATAGCTATTATTTTTTGTAATGAAACTACCATCTTAGGCAGATCCAAAGCAGAGGCTTAGACGCCTGCTTATCCCACTCGCCAACCCTGCTCCCCAAGAGCTGGCTTCTGTAGGAGGAGCCTTAAAACTCATCTTCAAGACTGTTTAGGAAAATGCAGGAACTAATGGCCAACTTAACCACTGTTATGTAGAAATTTCTATGTTAAGGCCATAAACATCTCTAACTGGAAATGTTTCTTTTTTCCCTCTCTCTTTTTTCTTTGGGTGCCTAACTATACAAGATAGGCAAGATAAGCAATCCCAAGAAGACAGTGAAGGACCCCTAAGGTTGGGGGTGGGAGCGATGAAACAATATCAAAGTACTGAGAGGCGAACAATGGGTAAACATGACAGTGGGGCAGGAGGAAAGAAAAAGAGGAAAAAACAAGAAAATAAAATTATATATAAGTATATAGATATGTATGTATAAATACACAAATCTATAGAGATAGATGTATATGTATGTGTGTGTGTGTATACACAACAAGGAAGCAGATGAACTTTGGGCCTCGACTTTAATCTGACCTCAGAACAAAAAACGGTCTGTACTAATAATTCAGAAATGTATGATATTCACCTTCCCAATATGATTGCTGAAGAAAACATGGGTGCATAAGCAAATGTGGTAAAGAAATTTGATGGTACCTGGCTAGTAAAAGGTATAGTGTCTGGGGTCTTAAAGGTTTGAAGTTAAACAAGCGGCCATCTAGCAGGGAAGCAACATAATCCACATGGAAGAAATACCCCAGCCTGTGTGATTATGAGAATGTTGAAGGGAAGAGGCATCAGAAGTTCAAAAACAAGCAACCAAATTGATGTGAAGGAGCATAGACAAAGTAGAGACAAAAAATCTACCTGTAAGACAATTGGTACTCCCTCATGGAAGGAATGCAGTTTAGCACTGTTGAAAACATAACTATCTTCTAGTTCTTTAACATTTCCTGCCCCTACTACTATAGTCTTAGTCTTACCTCATTAGTCCTGTTAGATCTGTATATGCTCATTTGTATAATTAAGATTGTTCGATGCATGAAATCCAACATAGACAAACCCTTCAGAAATAGTAATGGGAGTAATGATTCCCTGAGGGTCCAGGAAGAGAAGGGTGAGGAAGGAGGGAAAGACTGGGCTGGAAGACAATGACTATCTAAGTCCACTGGAGAACAAATAACAGAATGGTAAACAGATACAAATGGATGGTGTAAGATACAGCCAAAAAAAAGAATAACAATAATAATATTTAATATAACATCAAGGATTGGGAGGGAGGGAGGAGGGAGGGAGGTATGGCGGAGGGAGGGCTGGGATAAAGCGGAGCTGATATCAAAGAGTAGTAGAAGAAAGAAAATGTTTTGAAAATGATGATCACAGCAACTATACCATGATTGTTGTACTATCTGTAAGAGCTCCCAAAAAAAATGGGGAAAAAAAGATTTTTCAAATGGAAGATACAACTGTATTATATGGACTATCCCAAACGATAAGCCATTGCCTTTAAATTAATATGCCATTACACTCAAAAGAAGTGTTTATAGGTGGTACACTGAAGCAAGATCATTCAAAATTACAGAACACAAAGACTCTGAATTTTACCAACCTGAGGGCATCCCCACCCCACACTCCCGGCAGAACCCAGGGCTGTGACTAATCCCTCACAGACACTGAATAAGTGGTAGCCGCCTTCCTCTTTCTTTCTTCCCTACCCCCACCCCCACTCCGATTTTTTTTTAAACCATTTCCAGCTTCCCCACTACATCCTCTCAAAGACAGACACAACCAACCATCCACACTTACGCTGCACTGGGGAAGTCATCTGATGGAAAGGGTGAACCGCCTGGTCAAGGCTTCCTAAGTAAAGGCTGCTGAACAACGAACCCTGGGCACCCAGGCCAGTACAGGGCCCTGGCTGTGTTGCGGTTGCCACCTTGGGCTGTACCCGCCACTCTGTGGGAGAGAGACTGGGCTTTCTACTGCTTGAAACCAGCACGATCCCTGAAACCCAGGGGATCACTGTGAATCAGCAAGGACTCGGGCAGGGCGGGGAGTGGATTGACTTTGTTTCTCCCCCCTAAGAAAAAAAGAAATATCAGTGAATAGCTTCCCATTTTATTATCTCCTTCCCGTCCCTTCCAAGCACTTTGAACCAAGAAACAAGAAGAACCAATCCATTTCCATCACGTCAATCGCCACTCACAGCAACCCCATAAGGCAGAGCCGGGCATCCAAGGCGGCACTCTTGATGGTAACCAACTGACACATGAGTCTGCCACAGCAAAGGCTGGTGGCTTTGAACCACCAATTGTGCAGCCACGGCAACACCAGGGCTGCCTTTGGAGCACGAACCAGTGGTATTACTCAGAATTCTAATGATGTCCTCCATCCTATACTCATTATAATATCTCCCCAGCGAGCTAGAATAGTAAAAGTACAAGCTGTTGTGTGCTTTACGTCTGGGTGGTTATTTCTTTCTTTTCCCAATTGATCTGTTAAGGAAAATCGATTTAAAAGAAAAAAACCCGAGCGCAACGAAGAGAAATTATTCATGATGAAAGAAAAAAAACTAACTTAGCACCAACCCAGAACACCTTTCTCCAAATCAAACATGCTAGCTGTCGGTATTCTCCATGCACCGTCTTAGTAAGAAATAAGTTGATCTAAGATAAAAATGGCTCCAGGGAAGATTCTGTTGCACCACATTCAAGTCATGGATACTGTGATAGTTAGGTTTATTGGTCCAACCTGGTCAATAGGAACATGCTGGAGCCTGTTGCTGATTTAGCTAGTTTGTATCAGGAGAAGCTTAGATTAGAACCGACCCTCCATCTCTTCACTATGATACAGCCCTGAGTCACCCTCTGACAACATGGAAAGAAAACACAAAGTGGCCAGGGGGGAGGGCGATGGAAAAGAACAAGTCCCTGATAAGTGAGCCAGAACTTGAAAGTCCAGGGAAATTAAGCAGCCAACTCTTCTCCCTCCATGAATGAGGAAATGCAGTGTGTGTGTGTGCGTGTGTGTGTACACAAGACACAAAGAATACACGCTCACTATCATCAATCCATTGTCGACTCAGTGTGACCCAATAATAGGCCAGAGTAGCACTGTCCCTGGGAATTCCTGAGACTCTCCTGGGGATAGAAAGCCTCATCTTTCTCCCTGGGAATGGCTGAGATTCTGAACTGCTGACCTTGCCGTTAATATGGCAACTGGTAAACCACTACTCCAGCAGGGCTCCTATTCTACACACACACACACACACACACACACACACGCATATGTATACATGTATAAATCTGAGGGAGTTTCAAAAAGTGCAAGGAAAAATGTAATTTAAAGATAATGGGAATTCTCCCACGAACTTTTGCGAGTCACCTTTATATGCATATATGTGTAAGTAGACAGGTAGGCGGGCAGATGGGTAGAAAGTCAGTTAAAAACACTAGGCTGCTAAAATTGATTGTGGTAACAATTATACAATTCTTTTTTTTTATATGACTGAACTATTGAATTGTATGACATATGTGTGGATTGGGTGCCAATAAAAATGTAAACAGGGGCCTCTCTCTGGGAATGGGTCCTGCATAGGACTTGGTCTCTCTCAACCTGTGCAGGTCTCCCTTCTTTTTCCTACTTTGTTTTTTTCTTTCTCTTTAATAAACTTGCTCTTTAACTCACACACACATACACATACGCACACAAATGTAAACAGAAATAGGCTACCAATGACATATTCCCCACGCTTGACATAAAACCACCATTTCAGACTCATGAGCAAGTGATTAAACCTTTTTAAAGAGTGATATTTTGGAAACTGATATTTTACCTACTTGTTTGTGGCTATTTACCAGAGATATGAGAAGACACTTGCCAAAAAATTAGTCCCTTGGGCTGAGCCCCGGTGGTGTAAGTGGTTGAGCGCGGGACTGTGGCCTGCGGGCTTGGTGGTTCAAATCCAGCAGCAGCTCTCAGGAGCAGCACTGGGTAGCGCCCACGACCACCAGAGGCAGTGATGCCCACCAAAAACAAACAAACAAACAAAATTAGTCCCTTATATACTCGAGTATAAGCCAACCAAGGAACCTTTCAGCCAAGGCACCTAATTTTACCACAAAAACTACATTAAAAATGAGCTGGGAAACTTATACACGAGTATATATGGTAATTATGGCAGTATCTCTAGAATAAGGTGACCAGATGTCCCGCTTTTTAACAATTTGTCCCACGTCCCACGGCATTTTAAAATTAATATATTATTAATAAATATATTACAATGTTATTTTTGCATTCTATGAACATTTTTGTTACTCCATATGGACCAAATTTCTAGTCAAGAACCCCCCTTTGCCTGTCAATGGTGTCCCACTTAAAATCTGGTCACTTTAGTTTACAACCAAGATTCTTCAGAAGACATAACGAGAAAGACAAGCATCATATAAAAACTTTAAAGTTGTAAAAGCTTGGGGATAACCTATTTGAATTGGGACTATCAACTCTGAATAATTTCCTTTTCATAAAAGTATTTCACTTCCACGTGTGGTCAGAGCAAAATATCTGGGTCCAGAGATCAACCATCTGCCTTAAACAACCCAAAACTGGGCAAAATACCGAGCACAATAGTTTCAGACACCAACACAAGCAATGTAGGGCAGTGCTACCTGAGAAACACATGAGCTAGTCTATGACCGTCTAGCTTCCTGCTTGGAAAGTGTTTCCTGGACATGCAGCAGACAGGAGGAAGACAAACAAAACCCAGAAGTAACCCGGACATGAGGTGAGGAGAGTTGAGTGGTCATTCAGAGAGGGGTAGATGGGTAAAATATATAGGACAGAGAATTAGAGAATGGAAGACTGCACAAAGAAAAAGCTGGAGGGATGAAGACGGTTCCCCAAGAGTCTTCAGCCAAGGATGGGTGAGCACATACCATCTGTTTATGCAAATAGATTCCACATGACACTGTCTGTTGCAAAGCATGCTATGAGCATTTTACGTGTCTGTGTGCATTATGGGCAAAATTGCAGTACAAGTAAGGGAGATTTCTGAGGCCAGAAAAGAAGAGGAGGAACAAGACTGAGAAGGGTCCACATTCCCCACAAATTGAGTGGAGAAACCTTGTGAAGGATGGAGCACTGTGTCCAGTACTCAGAAAAGTGCAGGGTCAGTAGGGCAGCCAAACTGGCTCTGGACCAAAGGCTGTGCTGGTCCTCCCGACCAGAGCTAATGAACAAGCCTTGGAATGGCAAAGAGTTTCCTGATGACTGTATTTGGAAACAAAACCAAGGTTCCAACACTCAACAAAGC
Source organism: Nesogale talazaci (assembly GCA_004026705.1). Classification (NCBI taxonomy): domain Eukaryota; kingdom Metazoa; phylum Chordata; class Mammalia; order Afrosoricida; family Tenrecidae; genus Nesogale; species Nesogale talazaci. The sequence goes on from PVJH01009498.1 coordinate 19,705, forward strand.
TAAAATATGGCATTTCTGGCATCCAATTCAAAATCACCAGTCAAGCAGAGAATAGTACCCTTACTTAGGAGGGTGGAAAAAGTGACCCAATAGAAAAGGGGCCCCAGAAATTATACAGATAAGGACACACAGACACACACACACACACACACACACAGAGAGATTCATTTTGAAGAGCACTTAGTTCGTATATCACAGTTCCATAATAGTGAGTAGCACCTGAGACCAGCTGCCATTGAAGTACAATGACTGGTCTCTACTATGAAGGAAGAGAAAATAAAGGAAACAGGCCCATTGAAGTCATTAGTCCCCTAACAATCCACATAAACCACAGCCTCCTCTCACCTGAGGCCAGAAGAAAAAGATGGTAGCCAGTTATCCTAACATAACATTCTGACCAGGGACACAGTTATCTCTGAGAGAAGGAATGCAGAATCTAGAACAAACTTAAACTCTTTAAAAAAAAGAAAAAAAGGCCATTGGACTGAAAAGACTTACTGACCTTACTTATACCATTTGAATTGGGGCCTGAAGTGATTTCTGGAGGTCATCTATCAATAGTATCATGCATGAGTAATGTGCTTCCTTAAACAGATATCAACTATATCAGACCAAAGAGTCAACATCTGCCCCAAAGGGAAGCTAGAACCATGGAAACAGAACAAACAGAATGGAAAAAATGAGCACGTCGACACATCCTGAAAACTGCAACCAATGTCATGGCAGCATAAATCTGTTTAAAAATGGTTCTATGAGACCCTACCATTTTACTTAAGCTTTCATCTAAAGCACACGAAAATATTGTTTGAGAAAGATGGGGCACAGCCCCTGCCATCAAGGGGAATGCTGACATTTTGAAGAGAAAAAGGCAGCGGGCACTCGCTTTCCATGTAAGAGACCCAGCTGCAATTCTTGCGGCTTCTGGTGGATACTTAAGCATACTCTGTTGGTCCTTTCCGTTGGGTACTTAAGCATCCTGTGGATAATTAAGTCATCTTTTAAAAGACAGGGAGCTGAATGTATGCTCATGGACCAAGAGAGATCACACATTTTGTTGTTCGATGGCTTAAAAAGAAAAACCAAGTGACCAAGATGTTGAGTTTCTATGTCACCATCTTCTGGTTCCTAAGAAAACAGGAAGCAAAAAGCAACCTGCACACATGGCTTGGTAGGAGCTTTGAGCGCCCTTGGGAAGAGGAGGCCGCCCCTGGGATGGGTAGAACAGGGTGGGGGCAGTGAAGACGGTGCCTTTTCTGAAACAGCTCTGGACTTGCCACTCATAAGGCTGGCTGTTCTGCGTCTACACGAGACCGAAGCAGGTGAAGCCTCAGGCTGACTCCTGCCAGCAGTTTCCCACCTCCTTGACAGTCTCCCTGGAGGGTTTTCCCTCCCAGCTGAAGACAGGTGGGCTTTTCTCTCATCTGTGTCATTCCTGCCACTGCAGGGGGCTGAGGTTCAGGTTGAGACAGGTTCCTTTGGATTTTTTTTCTTATGGACATAAAAATATCCATGACCCTTTGCTAAGGAGTGGAGAGGTGACATGTATGAATAGAACGATAAGTGACATGACAAACTAGAGGGGAGTATACAAATTTTGGGAAAATTTTAAAATAATACTAAAGAAAAGAAAGTTTGAGTAATTCAATAAACAACTGTTCACTGAGTCCAACCTTGCCTTGTTCTAGCTGTGGGAGGTACTGCAGCGAATGAAATGGATCAATGGCTTTGACAGTGACAAAGCCAGCATACAAACTAATGATGAGGGGAACACCTGTGATGCAGGCAGTTGACACAGGGGATTCCTAACCAAAAAGGTGGAGGTTCAAGACTCCCTAAGGACACCTCGGAGCTTGAAAGAAAGACCTAGCGATCATATAGAAATGTCAAGTTCATTGAAAATCTGGGAGTGCATCGTTAGACTCGGACACACCTGGGGGAAATAGTTGGAATTAACTCCACTTGGCAGGTGTTTAAGCATACGTGCAGCTCATCATGGTCAGGGGGATCTCTCCATTTGGCAAAAAGTTAATTCTTGGAAGGAGTTCATTCTTTTCGCACACTTGGATAAGCATTCGTCATTTTTTGTTTTGCTTTAAAAGAAGTTACAACAGTTGACAATACCATTCATTCCGGTTTCATTTTTTATGCTTGGGTGTTTGTTACGTTAAAGCACTTCACTGACTCCTCCTCGCAGTCACAAATTCCTAGCACTCTGTTTGGGGGGAAATATCTAAAATGTTTATTCCAAATCTTGAGCCGAGGGCAAGCCACTGGGCTCAAGCAAGAATGATCATTAACAGTCTAGTTCCAGGGCTCTCAGATGGAAACCCTCAGCTGAAAGAGAAAGGTCCCAGGGCAGGAGCCTGTGAGAGAGTCCTCAGGGCTGAGCCAGAGAGGACCACCAGAAAGGGGACTGCCTCACAGGCCATTAAAGAGTCCTGGTGGCATAGTGATTATGTGTTGGGTGGCCAACTGCAAGGTCAGCAGTTCGAAACTACCAGTCCACTCTAAGGGCGAAAGATGAGGCTTTCTATTCCCATAAAGAGTTAATCTTAGAAACCCAGAGACTGTCTTGCCCTGACCTACAGGGTCAATAAGAGTGGGAATTGACTAGATGTGAGTGAGTGAGTGAGTGAGTGACTGGCAGGCAGGCACCAAGAGTGGAAGTCTGCAAGTGGGGTGTCTGTTTCTGGTAAGAAAAACGCGAGGGCTCGTGGCTTGATAAAGTCATTTTCAGCAGACTTGGATTATGTACTTGCTAAAGAAAAGCAGGGGAGTCCCAGGGCTTGCCAAGAGCCTCTCCCTCGGTGAGAGGACAAAGGAAGAAAGAAGGGGGTTTTCTAATGAGCTCCACCTCAGTGTACTAATGAGGCTATAATCACGATTCCTGGTCCTCATCCTATCTGATTAGGGTCAGAAAATAAATTGACAGAGATCTTCTTTCTGATTCTCATGGAACTTGGGTAAAAATAACCGGAGACGGGCAATATCATTCTTTCTTTTCTATTTGAGAAAATAAAGAGCTGAGTCTGGGGAAGATGCAGACCATCTCGCTCCGACAAGAGTGATCCTATCTAGCACCCCAGAAGTAAACATGATATGACCGACTGAATGATATCTCCATTTATTTTAAGAATGAGATTCGGGAGAAGGAAGAGGACCTCCAGGGTAAGTATGGTCTGTGGCTGAGGTTCCCTTGGGACGAACAGGAATGTTGGGAAGAGAACTCTAGACTCCAGACGAAAGCACTGTCCCCGTGGCAGAGTCTGAAGGGTTCTTATGAGATCGGGGCACAGTGGACTAGTGCGAAGGAAGTGGAGAAGTCGACTCAAGATGTCGCCTGCAAACTCTGAAAGACCCCCAACAACGGCCAACATCCCATAAGGTCCTTCACTCCCCAAGGCCCTGGGGACCAGTGCTGGGAAGCAGGTGAACAGGCTGCCCACCCAGGGTTCCTGTGCAGACAACATCCACTTAGCTACATAGTCATATTCCTTAGGAAGCAGAAATGCTTAAGAGGGTTTTCTTTTCTTTTTTTTTTTTGGCATCACTGCCCTCTGGTGGTCGTGGGAGCTACCCAGCCTTGCTCCTGGAGAGCTGCTGCTGGATTTGAACCGCCAAGCCCGTGGGTTGCAGTCCTGCACTCAACCACTATGCCACCAGGGCTCAGTCCTAAGAGGTTTTAAGCAGAAGGTCCAATAGTGTCAAAATGGCTTGGGAGCAGAGGCATCTGATCTCCTGTCACTTCATGAGGAAGGCCCGAGAACAAGAGCACAAGGTGAATTCCTAGGAGACAGAGGTCAGACATGCCCATACCCTCCAGCCTTTTGCCAGTTCTGACACCAAATGTCCCTCCCATACCACACTAGACTTCTCTCCTGCGTGCAATCATTTGTCTCAATGGCCAGAAATAACTCACAGACTACACAGGGCTTGCTAGGGAAGTAATGGATTAAAATTCAGGTTCAGGAACATTCAGGATACAATTCTTCGATCGAAGCCAAATCAAACTCACTGCCACAGAGTTGAGCGAACTCATAGAACTGTCCTTTTGTCAGCCATTCCCACGGGCAGGTCTCTCAGTCTCTCAGCCAGGTCTCTGCCTTGTGAACAGCCAGCGTTCCAAGACTTGTTTTGCTGTTTTCAGAGGCACCCAACCGACTCCACCAGTAAACCTACTCAGAACGTGCTCAGCTCTAGTGCCCTGGTTCTGCAAACCAACCTCCTGTCAGTCTTGGAGGCTAAAATACTCCAAGCAAGCCTCTTGCCTGAAAGTGCTCCATTTTCTCACCGGATGGGCCCAGCATGCCCACTGCATCATTTCTTACCAGTCTCTTGGTTCCTGCCAACCGCACTGCTGCGCTAGCTGTATTCCATGTGACGATTCCCTCTTCCTGTCTCCTTAAACTAGAAGATTCTCTGCACTGGAATCCCAGATTTGAAAGACAGCCCCGCTTTCTGTCTCTGGGAGGTCTCATTCTAAAACTAGCAGGAGGGCCTAACCGACCAATCTCCTCAGTAGAGTTCCATGCACTTTATTTGCATGGTCCCTCCCCCTACCAGGATATGATGCACCTTATTGACATGAGTAGCAAGTCATCTGAAATCCTGGGTGAACGAGTCCTTTATTTACATGGTTCCACCCAGTCATCTGGGGGGAGTAATAAAGTCTATATCCACTCATTGCTCAGCAAGTACCACCTGGAGGTAAAGCATGGACAACCCAAATATTTAGCCATGGTAGCTATCTTTAAGATAAGCTTAAAGATAGAAACACAGTCAGATAGGCAGATTGACTCCAATTATGGATAATGTAGAAGTTGTCAAGAATTTAATTTTGCCTGGATCCACAATCAATGCTCATGGAAGCAGTAATCAAGAAATAAAATGAGGTCCTGCACTGGGGGAGCAAAAAATCTGCTGCATCAGACCTCTTTAAATCGTGGAAGAACAAGGAAGTCATTTTAAAGCAATGGTTCTCAGCCTGTGGGTCACAACCCCTTTGGGGGTCAAACGACCTTTCACAGCGGTCCTCTGATTCATATTGGTAGCAAAATGAAGAAGCAACAACAATATTTTTATGGTTGGGGGGGGGCGGTCACACAACATGAGGAACTGCAGGAAAGGGTCATGGAAGGAGGAAGGTTGAGAACCACTGCTTCAAAGACAAAGGTCCACCCGCTCTAGGCCAGGGTGTTTCAAATCGCCCGCTCTGCATGTGGAAGTTGGATGATGAGAGGAAGGTGATTCGATTTACAATACTGTGAAGAGTAATGGAAGCACGCTGGGTTGTCAGAAGAACAGAGGGATCTGTCTGGGAAGAAACAGAGCAAGAAGACTCTTGAGAAGCAAGAAATGTAAGACTTCATCTCACGTCCTTTTACGCTTAGAGAAGAGATCAGTCCCCGGAAAAGAACAGCCTGCTTGGTGATGTGGATCGACCCAAACGACGAAACCATCCAGGAGTCAACGCGACGGGGAGACCCAGTGTCCGCAACAAGGGGCTCAAAAGTAACGATGGGGAGGATGGCTGGGGACCAGCGATGCAGACAGTCGCCACCCACAGAAGAGGGCCCTTTGCACCCACGGTGGAAGCCGAAGGAGAGGTGCTCCGGCTCAGGAAGTGGGTGAAGACAGGGCAAGGCAGTTTCACACTGATACCCCCAAGCCATTCTCTGCCACTGAAGCCAGGCTTGTTCTGTGTGTGTTAGGAAGTTAGAAACGTGCTCGTGGACAACCTGCACGACTCCAAAACCCACAGAGAAGGGCACTTGAAAGTCTCCAAACAAAACCAAAAGCTCGCCCGTCAACACCCTTTGCCACAGCCACAGTCCTTGCTCCATGCTTAGTGACCTTCTCGTCTATGAGCAGCCACAGGTATACGCAGCAGGTATAAGGGGGGAGATAACCATAAAGATGATGATGATTACCATCCCTAGTGAAATCAGGCAGGATAATGTTTTGTGTGAAACAAAAAAGGAAATGGGTGGGAGATCACTGGGGTGGGAACTTCGGATTCCCCCACCCTAGCCTTGGCCGACCCCGTTCTTCTCAGGTCTGGAAGCGCCACTCTCTCGGCTTTGGTCAACAGGCCCACAGCCCTGGCTCACCTTCTTGACGTGTGCCATACTCAATTTACTAGGAGAACGGTTTTGTGGACTGAAACTAACGCACAGAGTTGCCAGAGAGGTTAAAAACCTAACGACTTGAACGTTCACTTTAGAATTATTTATAATAACAAAAATGGAGGGCAAGATTACTAGCAATTGGGCTGAGCCCCGGTGGCGTAGTGGTTGTGCGGGCCACTGGGATGGAGGTTCAATTCCAGCAGTGGGGCTGGGCCTCCTACTCCCACCACCAGAGAGCAGTGATGCACCACCCCCCAAAAAATATTACTAACAATGTTAATAGTAGGGGGTTGATTAAACCACGTATATTCATAGAAAAAAAAAATCCCCCCCCCCCCCGCCGCCATGATCTCAGTTCTACCTCACAAATCCAGCTAAACCAGAGCATGTACACTGGGACAAATAAGAGCTCTCAACACGTGGAACCCAGGACAGATAACGCCCGCAGGAATAGTCATAGAAGTAGCACTACCACGAGGATAGGGGGAAGAGGGGAGGAGAAAAGGGAACTAAACACAATGATCGCCATATAAACTCCACCCCCCAGAGATGAACAACAGAAGCATGGGTGAAGGGAGACAGCAGACAGTATAAGATATGAAAAAGATTTATCAAGGGTTCATGAGGGTAGGAGGGTGGGGGAAAGGAAGGAAATCAAAAGAGGAGCTGACAACAAGGGCTCAAGTAGAAAGCAAATGTTTTGAAAAGGATGATGGCAACACTATGTACAAATGTGCTTGATTCAATGGCTGTATGGATCATAAGAGCTGTGAGATACCAAGGGTTTACCAAGGGCTTAAGTAGAAAGCAAATGTTTTGAGAATGATGAGGGCAACAAATGTACAAGTGTGCTTGACACACAATGGGTGGAGGTATACATTGTGATAAGAACTGTGAGAGCCCCCAATAAAATGGCTTATTTTTTAATGTTATTTATGAACATGGGAATTGATCCTGGTACAGTAAGTCTTAAGTGAACTGAGTTGGTGACGATCTGCCTTCTTGGAACCCTGAGATCCAGAGACCACGGCCCCACTCTTTGCAACTCTGGGGAACTTGCTTCCTGTGCTCAGCCAGTGCTACTGGACTTCAGGCTGCTGCAGAGATGGCCCTTTTCTGTTCTTGGAAGACAACAGATGTAGCTCCTTTGGCCTGATTCCTGCCAGTAAAATTCCCAGAGAAAGAGAGATTTCCCTTCTTGCCCTGTCCAGAGATCTTCACTCTAAGCCGACAGGTTTTGTGCTGTCACAGATGGCTTGATCTATCAGTCACAGGCTTAATCTCAGTAACAACGATTGTACAGCCATGTCCTTTCCTTGGTTGGTCAAAATGCTACGGCATGTGTCCTGAGTTTATGCTACTGTCTGCATGCACAGCTCATTTTAAGTCCCTCTCTTTTCTCTCCTGCTTCACTTAGAAACCAAAGCACCCCCTTTAAGATATTGCTTAGAAATCTCAACAGCCAGTTATCTAAGTTCCTCATTTACAGGTCCACCTTCCACCAAATATCTGAATAAAATTCAGGTAAGGAAGTTCCTTGCTACTACACAGAAATGGTGCCCTTCTTCTACTGTCCAATCACATGTTCGTTATTTTCGTTTAAAGCCTCAGCAGAAACGTATTGAATGCTCATATATTTTAGCCACATTCTGTGGCTGGGGCCATATATCTTTTCGCCGATGAAAGGTTTTCTCTTACAGCTCTCACTTCCTTCTGAGCCATCCCTGGAATGTCCTTTGATGCCCATATTTCTACCACAGAGTCTCCCCGGGCTACCTGGGTTTATACTAGTAGGCCTCTAAAATCTCTCACCCACTACTCAATTTCAAAACCACTTGTGCCCTGCAGGTGTATTCATCGGAGTAGCGCTCCCACTTCAAGGCGGCTGTAGTTACACAACCCTGCTAGACAGAAAAACCCAGGTGGGCAGCCTTAACACAGAGAAACCCACTTTCTCCCAGCAGGCGTGGCAGTTGAGGCGGCCTAGAGGTAGACTATTCAAGGTCAAAACCAGAAAGACCAAGTTCAGGGTGTGGGCTGCAGGAAGTTTTTGTTCTCTCCGGGTTGGGGCTGGAGGAGAGCCCTGGTCTCTTGCAGCTCCTGCAGGATCTCTCCATGTGGCTTGGCCTCCCTCCCCCACTCCGCCCTTCTCTGCTGGCTTGTTTTGCCTTGTATTTTCTATCTTAGAAGAGATTTACTCAAGACACTCCTACAGGACCTAACAAAGACAGCGCATTCTCCAGGGGGATTACCACCTAGGGCACCCCGCAGCTGTGGGCAGGGGCCTTCCAACAGGCCCCAGTGACCCCTCGTCTGGCAAAATGGAAACACGGCCTGGTCTGAAGCCATCAACACAAAGGTCGCGTTGGAGCACAGGATTGCAGCCGCCATGCCCATCAGTCTGGTTCAAGGTCTTCCTCCTTTGTGTTGACCCTGTACTTGACCAAACGTGATGTCCCTCTCTCGGTCTCTGATGTCCCTCTCTCGGTCTCGTTTCTCCTGGGACCAAGCCCAGATTCCGGGAGATAACACCTCGCCACCTTGGAGTCTCAGGAACAGTCTGTCTGTCTTTTTCCAGTCTGTCTGTCTTTTTCCAAGACGGATGTGTTCGTTCCTTTGGTGGTGCACGGTACTTCCAGCACCGCAGCTCTGGTACATCCATTTCTCAGCAGTCTTCTGGTTTCCCGAGGACGTTAAGGGAATGAAAATACCACAGGTTGGGGTCGGTGCTCAAAGCCCTTCAAAACCTTATGGGGTCTCATGCAGCAGATTTCCCCACTTCAGCGCCTCATCTACTTTCTTGACAGCTGCTTCCAGGAGCATTGAAGCAAGGAAGTAAAATTCTGATTTGGGGGAAGAACCTCCAACCCCTAAATGTGTAGAAGCCATCCCTGTGCTTGCTTGAAGATGAGCCAGGTGAACATGAAGCTCCGGACGAGTAAGGAACTGGCTCAGGTAGCGTCCGCCCAAAATACTCACTGCTCCCACTCACTGCCATCGAGGCAATGCCGACTCACAGAGCCCCCCTGGGACAGAGCACAACTGCCCCTGTGAGTTTCCAAGCCTCTAAGGCTCTGTCGTCATCTTTCTCCCTCGGCTGGTGGTTTTGAACTGCTGACCTTGCAGCTGGTGGCCCAACCAACACCTAACCAGTATGCCACCGGGGAGGATGTCTCCAGAGAACTCTTGGGAATCACAATGCAGGTACTGTTTCCATCAGTTACAGGAAGACAGCCCTCTCTGGCCTCGGTCTGCAAGGCACAATAGCTGTATGGTGTCTCTCTTCTCCCCTAGTCTCCGGACACCGGAGAAAGGAAACTTTCCCACCCCAGGCCCCACACACAGTGAGTCTGTCTTGCCCAACGGTGCTCTGTTCCCATAGAATACATCACCTGGGGTGTTACTCTAGCTTATCCATGTTTTAAAGCTGAAATCAAACTGCCTTCCCAATTTCCCCCATGCTTTTCAGAAGGACACAAAGAGTCAAGCTGAGCCATTGTGCGGGCCCGCCCTGATCTGGAGGACCAGGTCCAACGCTCGGGAGGATGACCCTTGCTCAGGGACCAGCACACTTTCCCACACCCCCTTCCTGGTCAGGCCGTTGCCCCCAGAGAGTCGTAGGCAGGGAGCATGGCAGGACGACACCCGACTGGAGCAGGATCGAGTCTTTTAAAGTTTTGTCACTGGCTTACTGTTGGCAAAGAGGGAATTTGCAGTTGACTCATGGAGGATAAAAGGAGCCTGGTGGCACCGTGATGAAGTACTTGGCTATGAACCAAAAGGTCAGTGGTTCAAATCCACCAGCCACTCGACGGAAAAATAGCCATGGCAGTCTGCTTCTGTGAAGATTTCAGCCTGGGAAACCCTCCCTTCTGGAACCACTTCACCAAAGCAGTCTGGGGCCAACCACCTCAGCAAGTCAGAGGCAGGGGACTGGCGAGCAGCAGCAGCAGCTCAGTGAAATGAAAATGAAAACCATCATCTATTACATGAGCTACTGGCAGGGTCCTGTTATCCAAATGGATGTTGAGAAGACAAAAATGAGCTTGAATCAGGCATCAAAGCACTAAAAATTACATGATAAATGAAGGGGAGTACAGATTGGGGACCCAAAGCCCATTGGTAGGTGAAGCGAAATCCTCTAACAGAAGGGTCGAAAGGAGGAGTCAGGGTGCAGTGTAGCAACGATGAAATATGCAATTTTCCTCTAGTTCTTCAATGCTTCCTCACTGCACTATCATGATCCCAATTCTACCTTACAAATGCGGCTAGACTAGGGGATGTACACTGGTACAGATAGGAACTGGAAACATGGGGTATTCAGGACAGATGATCCCTTCAGGGGCAGTGGTGAGAGTGACAATACCGGAAGGGTGGAGGGACGGTGGAGTAGGAAAGGGGGAACTGATCACAAGGATCTACAGAGGGGAAATGTGAGGAGCTGATACCAAGGGACTAAGTAGAAGGAGGATGTTTCAAGAACAATGATGACATCAAATGTGCAAATGTAATCTGCATACAATAAATGTATGTATTGATCGCGATAAGAATTCTATGAGCCCCCAATAAAATGATTTTTTTTTTAAATGAGCTTGAAATCAGGACCTGCTTATTGGTTGGCATCTATGTTCAGGTGGTCAGGTAGGAAAATGCCACCTCCCCTTTGTCCCTTTGTCTCAGGGTCCTCCGACAAAGTCCGCTGTGCACTGCCAGGGGTAGTTGACCGGGGGGTCACATCTCCCATTTTGGAATTGGTGAACCAGCTCATCTTTCTCCACCCTCCTGCCCAGCAAATCCATGGGACAGAAAATTCAAGGTCAAAATCAAAAGTAGGAGCTAGCACGGCTCAGGGCAGAATCCATTTCCCAGACACTGGGAGGGTGTGCAGGGGAGAAGACAGAGGCCTGGGGTGTCACATTTGCTGATCAGAGCATCACCCGTCTCTCCCTCCTTTCCGGAAAGGCCGCGGTCAGAAGCGTGATCTTCCCAGCTCCCCTCCAGTACTTTTCAAGAACAAAATACGTTCATGTCGTCACGATTACAGGGACTGTGATTCTGGACATGCGTTGCATTTGTGTTACTGACTGCTCCTTATGCCTCCCTGAAGGCTACCTGGCAGGCGTTTCGGACTAAGTCCTGACACAGCAATGAGGAGTGTGTACACATAATATCCCAAACTAATGGATCAAAAATGAGTTCTGCCCCCACCTCCCCAGCGTGTCAAGGAGAGAGTCTTCTCCCCGCCCCCCCCAAACTCCCATCACAAAGGAAGAGTCACAGACCATTCTTGACCTGCCAGAAAGGGACCAGAGGATTATCAGTTTGCCTTTGCTACGTCCAGGCCTTTCCAGGGTGCTCCCAACTCTTGTGTGAAACAAACAACTCTGTCTAGGTGAGGAGCGCTTTGAGCTCCAGAGATGCCCCAGGGAAGTAACACACCCCATGCTCCCCGATTTCATTCAGGCCGGAAATAAGAGACCTCCCCCGCCTCTTGGGTCTGGGCCTGATCCACAGGAAACTTCTCTCTTGATTAGACTCCCACGGAGCCCACGGTGTAACTTTCCATCTTTCATTCCAACCCACACATCCCACCGCTGCGCCCAGCCCCAAACCAAGAGTCCAGGCAGGGGCCTCTTCAAACAAACCCGCCCACCCACTACCACGGTGGGGGATCTAGAAAGCGCCTGCTAAGAATCACCCGGGGCTTTTTCTTGGAATCAAGAAATGATCCTTTAAAACCACCCCGGGACGAGTCTCCAAACAGCAGATTAATCCTTCTTCAAGGTTTTGGCAGTCCAAAATCAGGGGTCACACAAGCAACGCCAAACCCTCATGCTTTCATCTATTTCCTGAAAATTTTCATGTACATCTTGGTGGAGGGGAGAGGATTGGGGGATGAGCCAGTGAAAGCCTCAGAAATCACACTGGCCTTGGGAGCCTTCCATGCACGAGTCTCCTGGGGTCCGACATGGAGGAACTGTCTCACTTGTGAGGAAGCAAGGCACCGTCACAGTGACCTAGACACTCCCCGCGGCCTTGCGCGAATTGGTCACAGTCACAGGCTCCATCTGGGTATTTCCTTTCAAAACAGATTTTTCCAAATAGAATGGGATCCAGATGTTCTAAGCAGAGTTACATCCAATCTCCTTCCTAGGTGGTACCTCTCTGACACACCTAAAGAGAAATGTAGCACCCCCCCCCCCCACCCACACACACACACATCTCCCCCCGGTCTGGGGATCAGAGCAAGTGCCCATGACACAATCTCGGGCTCACGGTTGGTTTGGAAAACGCTGGCCCAAGAGACAAACACAATGAAGAGGTTTCAAGGTACCAGGCCAACATGGGGACTGCAGTTAGTGGAGGACACCATCCCGAAGGTGGGGACAGAAGAAGGACTGGCCCAGGAAACACATGAGGAGAAGTGGGGTCAGTGGAGGTACCTTGAGAGAGTGATGAATCGGCATGTGCATAAACTGTTGACTGTAAAACTATAATCTGCTCTGCCGGCCTTCATCCAACTCACAACTGAACGAACAAAAATAAAGGGCCGGATCAGGCACCAACGTCCAGAACAAAATGTTCCCTGTACAAAGTTATACAGTAAATTAGAAAATTCTTGACCCTTTGGTTTAGACAACTCAAAAACTTAAGAGCCAGATTTTTAAGGGGAGGAAAAACCAAGTAAACTAATGAGCTTTACACTAAAAAGTATTTTTTTAAGTAGATGACAGAATTCAGAAATGCTAACTATGTTTTAATGCCCAACTCAAATGAGTGCTAAAAATTTATTGGGCTCTTAAAAGACGAGCCAGACCATCTGGAAACCTTCCCAGGCACTTATTCACTATGTCCTTACTGATCTTCTGTGGGAGGGTCTATGGTCTGAAGCCTCTCCAGTGAAAGTGTTCACTTCCATTTCTGAGCTGCTAGTTAGCACGTTTTTGTGCTTCTCTTATGAAACATACCATATCCTCTCAAAAACACAAAATAATTCATGCACTATCTTATCCACTCTAGGATAGACTCATTGAAGGCAAGGCTAGTTCAACCCAATATCGTTCTCCCAAAGGCAAGTCTAGCAAAAGCATCACTGCCTGTATGTTTTCTCCACCCACCCCTTCTCCTACCACTTCCTCCCAGGACCTCCCTCTATTCCTTTTTTTTTTTTTTTGGCATCACTGCCCTGGTGTGAATAGGAAGCCCAGCCTTGCTCCTGGAGAGCTGCTGCTGGATTTGAACCGTCAAATCCAGTCCCGCACACAACCATGACACCACCGGGGCTCAGCCGAGCTCCCTCTATTCCACACTCCATATAAAACCCAGAGTGCTGTAGCACTGCAGACAGCAAGCCTTCCTTGGCATCTGCTGAAATGGCCCTCCACTCTGTAAGTCTCTCTGGCGTGTCTCATTTTTTAGGACATGCTCAGCTTGGACTAAGACGACTTCCTGTTAACTGATCACATTTGCAAAGCCTGTCACATTTACGGGTGAGTTCTTTCTGTCTGGTAGCACCGTGGACAATAAGGGGAATTGTCCCTGTGAGTGTCCAGGGCTGTGACACCATGGGAGTTCAAAGTTCCGTCTTTCTCTTGTGGAGCAGCCCAAACTCACGGCCTTGAAAGCCAATCCCAACTCAGAGAGACCCTGGAGAACGGAACAGACCTGTCCCCTTGGAGTTCCCCAGGCTGTAAAGCCTCACCTTGCTCTCAGGGAGCAACAGGTGAGTTCAAGAGACTGACCATGGAGGGAGCAGCCCCACACGTCCCCCACTGCACCTCCAGGGCTCGTGGACATGTACGCCTTGTTGCGTTTGATTCAAATTTCTTCCCCAACGTAAAACCCATCAGACCAGGGCTCTCTGGTCCCGGCACATTCCAGCCCTCCCCTCACTCTCTCCAGCAGTCTTTACACAGGACCTGTGTGTTGGTGTTTGTTTCCTGGGCCTGCTGAAGCCAAGTAGGACAAGGTGGGTGGCTTTGAACAACAGAAAAGCATTGCCTCTCGGGTCTGGAGGCTGGCTGTCAGAAGGCAGGATGTTGGCACGGCCCGGTTCTCGCCAAAGGCGCTCGGCAAGATCTTCCCTGTCTCGGCCTTTTGAGAGCCACAAGCCTTCCTTGGCTTGCTGATGGGTCTTCAGATGGCCCTCCACCCTCTAAGCTTCTCTGGCACGTCTCCTTTTTTTAGCACCTGCTCAGCTCAGAGTCAGCCGATCTCCTGTTAACTGATCACATTTCCAAGTCCTGTCACATTGACAGCTAAGTTCCAATGTGATTTTTCCAGAGGAGGGCACAATCCAACCCCTGTATCCCTGGATGGTATACACAGGTAGCCTTGGAAGGTACACACAAGTGGGTGATTGATCTACAACGACCCAAAGAGCTGGCGGTTCAGACCCACATACCGGTCTGAGGGCCTCTGCGTCTGACAAGGCCCAGCCTTGAAAACCCAGTTCTACGTGGCACATAGGTCATTGACTCGAGGCAGAATCAACGCCACCAGAACAAGCAACAGCATTTAATCCAGGAACTTTATTTATGTTGTCTACACTTCTATTTTCCATTCTTCCCAAGGTGAGGGCACATTCCAGAGGCTGGGGATTCGCCCAGGAGCCTCCCCTGTTGGGAATGCCTTCTCCCTGAAGCCTTTGAAGCATGGTCTTGCTTCTTCCTAAGAAACGTGTGGCTGCGGCGGCAGCGGAGCTAACTCTGCAGATTCCTAAGTCTTAGAAAAAAAACGAAATCTCAGCAAGAGGGACAAGTCCGGCCCAGGTGGAATGCAGGAGTCAACCCAGAGTCCACGTGTCCCCGCTGCATGGTAAATGCCCTAAAACTGCACAGGAAGTTCTGTCTGTTGCTGCTGTCCATTCCGTTCCGACTCATAATGACCCTGTGTACAGCACAGCAAAATACAGCCCGGTCCTGCGCCACCCCCACCCCTGCCCCTGTGTTATTGCTGTGTGTCAGTGCCTGGTTGCAGGTACTTGGTTAATCCTTCCTGTTGGGCTTCCTCTTTATCACCACTGCCCGCCCCCCCACCATCCCACCCCCACTTCACCAAGCATGATGTCCTTCTCCAGGGACCGGTGTCTCCTGAGAAAGGGTCCACAGGATGTAGACAATGCGTAATTTCCCACAAACTAGCCCAGAGCTTGCCCTCAACTGTCAAAGGAACGTTCTTTCTCACACTGCAAGTTAACATCCTCTAGGTGAAATGCTTTGTTACAAATGAGCAAACCGAGGGGCTGACAGAAAGATGGGGACACATCCTTAATGACAAGCAATAGGGAGCCATGCTGATGGCATCCAGATCCCTGGAGATATTGACACCACCACTGAACCCACAAGATTTTCCACTCACAAGCCTGTGGTCTTCCTGCATTCTTCCTCACTGCATGTGTTGTGTGAGTCTGAAGAGGAATTTATAGACTGGTATTGGACATATGGGCTAATATCAAACTTACAGATGTGAGCAGGGCTAGACTGGGATGTTTTCTTGACATACAATTAATCTTGGATATAAAACTCTCTCTTTATTAAAAAAAATAAAGAATGTGGTAAGTTCCCTGATCGGGACGAATGACGGAGTTCTAGCCACTCCCCACACGGGCCCCTTTCCCATAACTCTCCCTGATGGGTCCCTTAGAATGGAAAGATCCTTTACTAGTCTTCCTGACCAGATTGACTCCCAGGGAATCGCCATCCTGGCGTGGATGGCCAAGTCTCAGACAGAAACACGGCCTAACATGACTGCCCCCTTCCCAACAGGCTAATTATTCATAAATGTGCGTGTCGGGAGGACATGGGGGCAGGGAGGAAGGCCCGAGTTCACCCTAAGCCTTCCAGACGGCACGCCAGACCACTGCGGGACGGGCCATCTTCCCATACCCCGACTCACCAGTTGCCCCTGGCAAAGAAAGAAGCCTTGTTTCTCCCCTTGCTTCTCATGTCAACAATTTCCGCATGCCTTTCGGGAATGATAGCCTCCAGTGAAATTGCACCCCGCCACATTTCCTACAGTGGCTGCTCTTTCAAGAGCATGGATTCCAAGCCAACTCTGCAGGCACATACAACATACATAATCCTCACCCATCCATTGGGAGGTGGGTGGGGAGGACATCCCTCCCCTCCCCAATAAAAGGGGCAAGGGCATTTTACCACTTCAATCAGAAGTAAAATGATTTGTCCCCGATTCTTCAAAGAGTTGTTGCATTCACAGACATGTAGGTAGGTGTGACATAGACCTTTTCTTCTCTTTTTCCCACCCTGTTAGGCACTCTCTTGTACAAGGAGTTATGACAGGGCTCCCTCCCTTCTTACGACTGTGTTCTAAAGACCTGACATGGAAGTCAAGTGTCTCTTCTTTTTTCACTCTTTCTCCTGGTTTTCATTATTGCCCCATTCTTAGAAATACCTTCATGAACCTGATCTTTGAACATCTGCTGGTGAACATCTGAGAAGGGCAGTATCCGCCAGTCACACAGGGCGACATCGTTCCATGTTGTTATTAAAGAAAATGCAAACTCAACCCCAAGCTCTGCAGATGGTTCCAGCGAAGCCTGTAGAGCAGCGATTCCCAACTCTCCTCATGCCGGCCCTTTCCCACAGTTCCTCACGGGGTGGGGACCCCCAACCATAACATGATTGTCGTGGCTGCTTCACCTCTGTAATTCCGCTGTTGTGATGAATCGGGTGACCCCGGGGAAAAGGTTGGGGTTGTGATCCACAGGTTGAGAGGGCTTCTGTGACTGGGGATCTTTCTAGGAGCAGACCGCCTCATCTAGCTCCTGCAGAGTGGCTTATGGATTCCAACCATCAACTCGGTGGTTAGCAGCCCATGCCCCAAAATCAATGGCCGGCTATACGTGTGGTTCATTTTAACTCAAACACATCTTACTTAGGGATGAGCTGTACGGTAAGGAACGGTCACTGCGTGATAGCAGGAGAGGGATGGATTGGAGTAGAAAGCTGCTGAGCATGCAGGCCGCTGTGGGCTGGCATGCTTCCTCTTCATGGGCTGCACCTCCTCCTCCTCCTCCTCTTCCCTCTACCGTCACCTTGGGTGCTTGCTGTTGCTTTCATTGCAAATGCCAGCTGCCACAGGACGTCAATTGGCCATGGATTCCTCTCCCGTACCTGGCTCCTTGGTATCCCCAATTCGGACTACAAAGAAGTCCTGGTGACACAGTGGTTCGACACACAGCTGCTTCCGGAAAGGGTGGCAGTTCACGCGATCCCACCACTCCTCAGGAGACCGAGGCGGCAGTCAGTCTGCTTTCGTCAAGATTACAGCCTTCCAAATCCTAGGGGGGCATTCTCTGTAATATGGGATTGCCAGGAGGGGAAACTGACTGACCCTGAGGGCTTTTCACATTCTTTCATTTCTCTTTCTGTCACAGCATCAGCTCAGATCTCAATGGCCAGGCCATCACGACCTATAGGACAAGGTAGACGTGGCCCTGTGGGTTTTTCCAGACTGTGACTGTCTTTCTCTGGCTGACCTTGCACTTAGCAGTCCAAAGAATAGCCAGTTAGGCCACCAGGGATCAAGAGGTGGGGTGGGATGGGGTGGAGAACAAGGTCAAGGAAACTCCCACGCCTTAAGCCTATCTCTATTGGGTCCTCCCACCCACCACCCTTTGTTAATTTTCTCACTATCCACTTGTCACAAATGTCTGGATTCACTGAGGCAAACCCTCAGCCTCAACGAATTCACACTATGACGTTCACCTTTCTTTTCTGAAACCTCAAGTGCCCAATCAGAACACCCCCTGCCTCCCAAACTCCTGTAATACACACCCTACATTTTCCCGTGACTGTCATGTTCATGGTTACCCATGGTTTTCTACCCTGAAGGACTTGATATAATTACACACTTTTCACAGACAGGGTCTGTGCCTCCTCTTCTGGATCCAGCCAGGAGCAGACTAGCTACAAGATGCCCACTAATAAATAAAGTTATAAACTAACTTATAAAGTTTCTTTTCACAACTCTCTCACAACACACATCTCTCCCTCCCCTTCTCACTCACTGTCATCAGCTCACTGGGACCCTGCAGAACAGGGTCGAACGGGCCCCTGTGAGTTTCCAAGACTGTGACTCTTCACGGGAGTAGAGTCCTGCCTTTCTGCGGAGGAAGGGCTAGTGGTTTTTAACTAGGGACCTTGTGGCTCTCGGCCCCACGTGTAACCACTCTGCCAGCAGAGCTCCAGCCCCCTCTCCTGTGTGTGAGACCTCAGTTTGAGATCTTTGACTCCAGGGTTCCAAGTGATCTGCACTGCAACGATGGAAATGGCTACAGCAAAATTCTAGTTAGGTGGGTTGCTGAGCAAATATAACTGCTGTATGTAGGTTACTCTCACTGGATCCAAAATGTTGCCAAGAGGGAGAAACAAACATCAGGGTAAACTTTGATCTGGTAGTAGCCGATCAAAGACTGAACTAGCCCACACTTCAAATCACCCCCCCACCCCACCCCCCACGCGTTAAAACTGGTCTCCCTTTAAATGCTTTTGGAAAGATGGTCTGGCCGGTGGTTAGGGGAAGATCTAGGAACGAAGCAGCCGATGAACAAGAGCATGAAGATGACAAATTCAGTCACCAGGAGAGAAAATTCATTGTTCTTGCTATGGATCGGTTAGCTGGACTGAGGAGTATATCAAACCTGACAAGGAGTTAGTGGAGACACCATCAGCTTGTTACAATGGGCGTGGCAAGGAAAAAGTCATGAAGCAATGGGGACCAAAGCTTCTTTGATGGACAACCACCTGAGAAGGTCTCCGAGCAATGGCTTAGCCTTTTTGCCCCATCAATGTGGACTTATTAAAATTGTTCATGCCACCTGGAGAAGTAAGTTCTCAAAATCTGCAGATTCTGCTTAATCTGAGAATCCGCAGAGTAGCAGGGCAATATCTCCATGTTACAGGTGGTTAAAAACTAAGGTAAAGATAGTTAAGTCAAGTGACTGTATCTTTAAAGAGACTAAACTAGAAACCTGACTTCCTAATTCCTGGAATCAATCGTCCTCTGTTGCTGTTTCTCCACCCACCACCCCACCCCCATCCCCAGTCTTACAAGGACAGCCCCCACCCCCACCCCCCAACAATGAAACACAATTGATTTTTAAGAAGTGGATAATTCCTGAAGCTTCATCAGAATTTATAGCATTCAAGAGAATAGAGACACAGCAACTGCTTCAGAGAGAAAACAAATTCTTCTATCTTCTAAAAGTATAAATCCTGGTCCTCCCTGGAGACTTCGGGGTAAATATAAGAACAGAAGGACGTGTGTTACGGAGAACCGTGTTTTACTCTGCCATCCTCCTAAGGTGCCCCCAGTGACTTCCAATGACTCATGGCAACCTTATGTATTGAGAAACAAAACACAGCCCTGTCCTGAGCCACCCAAATGGTGCCATGTTTAAGGCCTTAGCACCGTAGATGTCATTTATGTGTCCTCTGTCATTTCTCCTTAACAGTCATTTTAGGAAGAGAACACCACGGAGATGCTGTACTTTCTCCTAACATGTTTTATAATTGTCCCCTGGAATCACTAAGAAATTAAACAAGAAGGGGAGGGAAGTGGGGAGAAAAATGAAAACCAAACCCCTGTACCCAAATGTTCCTCTTTATCTGTTCTGATGTAACCCCTTCGAACTTTTGTCTTTTAGGACAAGAAACCAGGGTGGGTCTCTTCCCTCCATGCCTCCCTCCACCCTTTCCTTGCTTCAGAAATAAGTCCTCTTGACAAAATCTGAATTGAGCTGGGGCAGACCCATATCTAATTCCGGGAAGAAAATATAAAGAGACAGATTCAAATTTTCCAAGGCTCTTGGCTTAGATCAGAGTTCAAACATGAAAAGAATTCTTCCACAGGCTCAACTCATTCCTGAATTTCTGAGTTTACCAGCAGACCTCCCTGAAGCTTAGCAGGCTATTTGAAAACAATTGAGCTGTAAGCCTCTCTCTGTACAGCCTCTCCCAAGGCAGAAAAAGTTCTGAAAAAAAATTATTCTGGGGTAATCAGAGCCCAAGACCCGTGCCTTTGGTTGAAGTCAGCAACGGCACCCGAGGGGAGTCATATAGAATTTGGTCCTCAGTGGATTTCCCACTCTGTTTCCACGATAATACATGTGTTAAGATCAGAATGCCTGGGTCACGGCTATTGGTCACAAACATCAGAGGCCAGACAAGATGAACGAACGATGTGCCCTTTGTGTTATTGTTATTTTGAGTTTGTTTTTTGCTGAGGTTGCTATTGTTTTGTTGGTCTTGACTTCTTTTGTTGTTTGATTAGGCATTGTCTGGTTTCTGCACTTAATAATGTATCTGCATGTCTATCTATAAAAGAGAGCTGGGATAAATAATTCAGAGATGGAAAAAGAACAAGACCAATGGTTGGGAGGGGGGCACATAGGAAAAGGGGATGTGGGAGAAAGGAAGGGGAGGGGGGACCAACCCAGGGGCAAGGGTACAATATATGACCTAAAATCAATGAAAGGAAGGTTGTAGGAAGCCAAGTGAAGCTCAATCAAGGACAATGGAGCAGTAAGCTATTACTACATCCAAATGAAGCCTGAACATGATGGCGAGACAAGAGGGAAGTAAAAAGGAAATAGAAGAAAGAACCAGGAGGAAAAGGAAATTTATAGAGACCTAAATATAGGCAAGTACATATGTGAATGCATAAAGAAGGAGAGAGGAATAGAATTATGTACTTGTATCGATATGTTAAGAATTAAAGTTGCAGATGGGCTTTGGGCCTCAACTCAAGTACTTCTTTAAAACAAAAACATTTTGTTCTAACAATCTGGGCTTCCATAATGCTCACCTCCCCAACATGGTCACTGAAGACAAAGTGGATGCATAAGCAAATATGGTGAAGAAAGCTGATGGTGCCTGACTATCAAGATATAGTGTCTGGGGTCTTATAGGCTTGAAGATAAACAAGCGGCCATCTAGTTGAGAAGCAACAAAATCCACATGGAAGAAGAACGCCAGTCTGTGTGATCATGAGGTGTCCATGGGAATCAAGTAGCAGGCATCCATGACCCAGAATAAATCCATACCCAAGGTGAAATGGGGGTGGGGGAAGGAGTGGAGACCCAATGTCCATCTGTAGACAATTGGACATCCCCTCACAGAGGGGTCACAGGAAAGAGATGAGCCAATAAGGATGAAGTACAGCACGGATGAAATACACAACTTTCCTCTAGTTCCTTAGTGCTTCCTTCCCCCTACTATCATGACCTCAATTCTCCCTTATAAATATGACTAGACCAGAATATGCATACTGCTACAGGTAAGATTCTGGAACACAGGGAATCCAGGACAGATAAACCCCTCAAGGCCAAGAAGGAGAATTAGGGGAGTTGGGAGGAGAAAGTGGAAATCAATCACAAGGATCAAACTAGAACCCCCTCCCAGGGGAATGAAAATGGAAAAGTGGGTGAGGGATGATGGAGGAGGATGTAAGGTATGGAAATCATAATCTATAAATTATCAAGGGTTTGTGAGAGGGGGTGGCCGGGGGAAGAAATGGGGAGCTGATGTCAGGGGCTCAAATGGGAAGAGAATGCTTTGAAAATGATGATGGCGGCATATGTGCAAATGTGCTTGACACACTGGAAGAGCATAGATTGTGATAAGAGATGCAAAAACCCACAATAAAAGTATTTTAAGAATTTTTTTTAATTAAACGAAAAAGATGTACAATGTGGCTTCAGGCAGATCATGGGATTTTCCCCTGCACTTTTTGAAGCCCTCTGGTATTTATGGCACTCTTGAGTCCAAAGGGCAGGAAAAGGGCTTTTCATAGGAAACACTACACTCTCTTTCTTGTACATTCCTGTTTTCTATATTCCTCCTGGTCACACTGTGAGGCTCTGGCAAACAGAAAATGTTCAGTGAAAGCCTTACTTTGCCAGGCCGGTAAGAAACAGTTCCTTACCCAGTGCGACACAGCCAGCGAGTGAGCGCTGAAATTCAAACCCGAGCCAAATCATTACTTGTGTACATTTATTAAGTAATTAGTAACTCCTTTGATATCCCATATTGTTTTGAGCCAGTGAGCGAATGCCATCCCAAAAGAACAGAAGTCCCATCACCCAGAGACCCCTGAGCATTCAAACATTTCTCCAGAAGATTTTTATGAGACCAGGACATTTCCAGAGAAACATTTAAAAGAAAAAAGAAACCACCATTGTGACATCAGAAATACCTTAGAATCTAGCCTGGACCTTACTGGACAGGTTCAGAGTCAACCAATATTAACAACTTAGTCATCAGCCCTGCTCTGCAAACAGGTGGGCCTGCCTGGCCAGAGGGTTACTGGGTTGGCTACTTACTGCCTTGGCAAACTTTCACATGATGATCGCATACTGCCCATTGTACCAGGAAGTGTGCTAGTCTTATTCTTACCTTCGCACTTGGCTTAGGGCCTTGTTTGATTTCACATCAGCAAAGAGTCATAAAAGTTAGAAGACATCAACTTCCCAACTTGACTCTTATCCCTGCCACCAACAGCTACTCAAATTTTCACTCTGTATTTCTAGCTTGCCCACAAAAAAAAACTTACAGTGTAGGTTCTCAAACTTATTTGCCCTAATGCCCCCTTTTAGAAACAAAAACTAGGGCTGAGCCCCGGTGGTGTAGTGGTTGTGCGCGGGACTGCGGCCCACTGGGATGGAGGTTCGATTCCGGCTCCCAGGAGCAAAGGCTGGGCCTCCTACCCACCACCAGGGCAGTGATGCCTTAAAAAAAAAGACATAGAAACAAAAACTAGTAGTGCCCCCCCCCCAAGCAGTAATGAAACACTTTTGCACTGTAGACCATAATCCAAGATAAAATGTGAGTATCTGCTTGTACAACCCCCCTGAATTGCCCCGGTACCCCCAAAGGGGCAATATGACCCACTTTGTTAAACACAGATAAGAACAAAGGTTATAAGCATGGTTCTAGTGTTTGAGCAAACCAATCACTATCCCTCACTCAGTCTCCTCCGTAATTTCTCATAATAAATATATATATTCCTTTTAAAGCATGCAATATTAATTCTGCTACTGTGTTTACTCTGTAAAGAGTTACAATCTCAAAAACCCACTGGGGACGATCTACCTGTCCTATAAAATTCACTTGATAGCAGGATTTTTCAGATTTTTTTTTTGGGGGGGGGTCATTGTTTTTGTTAGGTGTCCTTGGGTTGATTCCGACCCAAAGCAACCTTATGGACAGCAGAAGGAAACATCACCTGGTCCCGTGGTGCCCTCACAATAGTGGCAGGAGATCCTTGTTGCAGCCCCTGGGTCCATCCATCTTGTCCAGAGTCTTTCTGGTTTTCCTTGCCCTTCTACGTTCCCAAGCAAGATGCCCTTTTCTAGGACTGGCCTAGAAAAATATCAGAGCTTAAACTGTAAACACTCCATAGAAGACTAAGGAGGGTAGTGGGAGTCTAAAAACCATCTTATAGTGGCGCTGTAAGGCTCAAAACAGGTATTTACCTGATAGGCAAGGATCGGCCGTTCTAAGAAATGTTACAGTAAATTTTCCCCTAGCACCAAGCCTCATGCTCAATGTAAACTGGGCTCAATCACTTAAGAAATCAATCTATATAAAGCAACAACATATGGATTTCAGCTCGTCGTGAGACGACAGCCCATAAACTCCTCCTGTCAACAGAACCTTAAATTCTATGGCATTAGATCATTTACTAGGTGTTATTAATTCAAAAGCCTGATACCCCAGGAGGATGATTGACGATGTTTTCCTTTTTGGTTTTGTTCATTGGGGTTTCCCCCCCCCCCTTTCATTTATCTTTTCTTCTTCTTCGTCTATTGTTATTCTTACTGAATTTTGCTTTTGTCATAGTATGACTGAAAAAGCAAACCAGAGTCGTTCATAACCTAGGGACAAACAGATGGATTCTGGGATCTCCCATAATTCTAACGCCAATCCAAGAACGGTTAGTTCTTATAACATGGCCCTGCTCAATATTCCTCTTCATGAAGATAACATTGGAGATTCGGGTGTTACGGCAAAGGACAGTGAAGAAAACAGAAGGTGTCAGGCTATCAACTGGCAAAGTGCCGGGGTCTAACTCCACACTGAAGAAACACACCAGCCGCTGGGGTCCAAAAATGACAATACCAAAATCCAACTATGATGAAGGGGAAAATATCAGAGCTTAAACATTTTTAGAAGGCTAAGGAGGGCACTGGGAGCCTAAAATCCATCTGTAGACTATCTAGTTAGGTTAAATCTACGGAAGATTCCCCTTTGGCCACAGACAAGGGACTTAAACTATGAGACACAGATTATCATAAACTTGATTAAGGTGGTATAATAATTGATATTTGCTGCGGCCCACAGGGTTGACAGTTCAAATCCAGCAGCAGCTCTCCAGGAGCAAGGCTGGGCCTCCTACTCCCACCAGGCCAGTGATGCCACACAAAATAAATAAATAAATAATTGATAATTGGCCAGTTGACCTTCCTCTGAATGCAACTTAAATTTGCATGAGGCTTATATATTATATATTTCTCACTTGATCCAAAACAGAAATTTATTTTCTGTTTTTTTAAATATCACTGGTGGTCTTTTCTTTCTTAATCTGTGCTTTTATCTTGATATTATTTTTTTCTTTCTGTTTCATCTTGTTCTTTGTTGTTTATGTTAGGTTTCTCAGTTGTGAAGCAAAGGATGCAATGGTTCGTGGGGGGACAAGGACGGGGGGAATGGGAGAGACAACAATGAATGCGAGAGACATTGATTAAAGAGCACTTGAATTAATTGAGATAGCATCTATACAATTCTTTTCAAAAGTGAATTAACAATGGAAGTGTATGATATGTGAATATTATATCAAGGAAACTACTGAAAGGATGGTGACCATGGGAAGGAGTAAGAGTTCTTGCTGAGGGGGGGGGCACTGGATTTATGTTAATGATGGTGGAATAAAGTGGAAAAGGTTTTCAATAATGGTTGGACAAAAGAGTATAATTCATGGCACTAAATTATATATGTGGAAGGTTTTGAATTGGAGAATGTTTCATTTACAAATTTTTGCCACATTTACAATAATGACTATATTAATCAGAGCACAAGGAAGAAGAAAATGTTCTACACTTGATTGTGATAATAACTGCACAACTCTTCTTGATATGATTGAACTACTGAATTGTGTGATGTAAAGAAAAAGTGCCACAGAGCAGACCATATGGCCGGCCCCACTAGGAGACATGACCCATAGTCCTATGGGGTACAACACTGGAGGCAAAGTGTGAGAATTGCACCCCATCTGACCCCACCACACTGAGGCAAAAAACTAGAGGTATGCAGCAAAACCGCAAGAGGAACAAAGCCAAGGAAGTCCTAAGGGAATACCAAAGATCGATTTTGGGACCAGGGGATGGCACGCCATCAGACTTGACTAGAAAACTTTCCAAAAGGTCAACAACAGACCTTGAACTATTCACAGGCTTTTCTTTTGTTTGTCATTGATGTTTTATTGTTGTTTTGTTTTCTTTTGTTGGTTTTCCGGCCTGGTTTTTTGTGCATATTATTATCTCTGCAGGTCTATCTAGATATGATAGGTAGGATAAACATCCTGGAGGAGAAAATAACCTGAGCAACCTTTCTGGGAAGTGGGATATGCAAGAGGGGGGGGGGGCGGGAGAAAAGAAGTGGGTATTAACAAACTCAGGGACAAGGAAATAAGAAGTGATCCAAAATTGATGATGAGCAGGGTGTAGGAGGCTTGAGGGGACTTGATCAAAGGCAATGGAACTGAGAGCAAAATGAAGGCTGAATATGATAGTGGCAAAAGAGGAAAGTAAAAAGAAATAGAGGAAAGAACTAGGAGGCCAAGGACATTGATAGAGGTCTAAATACAGGTATGCACATATGTAAATATGATTATGTATAATGATGCAGAAATACATCTATATGCATATATCTATAGGTTTAGAATTAAGGTAGCAGATGGACATTGGGCCTTGACTCAAGTACTCCCTCAATGTAAAAGCACTTTATTCTACTAAACTGGCATTCCATGATGCTCATCTTCCCAACAGGATCACTGAAGACAATGCAAGCACCTAAGCAAATGTGGTGAAGAAAGTCGATGGTGCCCAGCTATCAAAAGATATAATGTCTGGGGTCTTAAAGGCTTAAAGATAAACAAGTGGCTAACTAGCTGACAAACAATAAAGCCCACATGGAAGAAGCACACCAGGCTGTGTGATCATGAGATGTCTATGGGAGCAGGTATCAGGCATCAAAGAACAAAAACTCATATCATTGTGAATGAGGGGGAGTGGGGACCCACAGCCCATCTGTAGACAACTGGACATGCCCCTTACACAGGGTTGGGAGGATACGAGCCAGTCAGAGTACAGTGTAGCAATGATACAACTTTCCTCTAGCTCTTTAATGTTTCCTCCTCCCCCCTACTGTCATGATCTCAGTTCTACCTTAAAAATCTGGCTAGACCAGAGGATGCACACTGGTAGAGATAGGAATTGGAAACACAGGGAATGCAGGACTATGAACCCCTCAGGACCAGTGGTGAGAATGGTGATACTAAGAAGGTGGAAGGAAGGTGGGTAGAAAGGGGGAACTGATCCCAAGGGTCTACATAGAACCACCTCCCTGGGGGATGGACAACAGAAAAGTGGGTGAAGGGAGACATCAGAGAGTATAAGATATGACAAAATAATAACAATTTTTATATTATCAAGGGTTCATGAGGGAGAAGGGAGCGGAGACAGAGGAAAAATGAGCTGATACCAAGGGCTCAAATAGAAAGCAAGTGTTTTGAGAATGATGATGACAACAAATGTACAAATGTGCTTGACACAATGGATGTATGAATGGATTGTGATAAGAGTTGTAAAAGCCCCCAATAAAATGATTTTTTTAAAAAAAGAAAAGAAAAAGTGCCAATAAAACTGTAAAAAAAATAAATACTGTACACTTGAAAAAAAAAACTAAAAGAAAACAAAACAAAGAAAAGGTTCAGAGCCTTGGAAATTCAATGAGGTAGGTATATGAGGAAGTATCATTTCCCTGCCCCCTCCCCCCAAAAAATCAGAATTTCGCTGGGTGGAGTAGAGATTTTGGAGTATGTATTTTTCCCACTAGGCATCCCCTCTACCTCCTGCCTCCTAAGCAAACAACTCACTCTGATTTAGTGCACCCAGTGGCATCTCTTGGAAAGGTTCTCTGTGGCCACAGTGAATTTTTTCCTTAAAGAAGTTTCACGCAAACTTCGTTTTTTAGTGATGGTCAACATGTGGCTGTGAAATTTTGTTTTCTGCTTGGGAAAAGTTCTGCAGAAACTGTTAACACAGCTTTCAAGGGCAGCACTGGAGGGAAAACTGAAGTGTACGAGTGATTTGCTCATTTCAAAAAAGTGAAATGTCAATTGATAACAACCCTTTTCTGGATGTCAGTCAACTTCATGACTAGGCAAAAATGTCTGCTCTGAGTGCATTTGGAATTCGTTCTAGCAGGTCAGACTTTTAATCAAGTTTTCTATTTAGACCACATACTCTGTCCTAGAGGGTTTTTCTCAGTTGAAATACATTCAACAGAAACAGGTTAGTTTGCTTGTTTTGTGGTCTTCAAACAGACAGTGGAACCAAAGCCTGAGATTAGTGGTTTGGCAAGATCTATAACCATATAGATCAGCGATTGACCCCTTTAGGGGTTGAATGACCCTTTCACAGGGGTTGCCTAAGACCATTGGAAATTACATCAATATTTCACAATATATGACTACATATTGTTTTTTGTTGTTGTTGTTGTTTGTTTGTTTGTTTTGAAGGGGCATCACTGCCTCTGGTGGTCGTGAGCGCTACCCAGTCCCATTCCTGAGAGCCGCCACTGGATTTGAACTGCCAAGCCTGCGGGCTGCAGTCCCGCACTCAACCATTTACGCCACCAGGGCTCAGCATATTGCTTTGTGATCAATCATTATGCTTTAATTATGTTCAATTTGTAACAGTAAAAATACACTCTGCATATTAGTTATTTATATGACAGTAGCAAAATGACAGTTATGAAGTAGCAACAAAAACAATTTTATGGTTGGGGGGCCACCAAAACATAAGGAACTGTACTAAAAGGTCCCAGCATTAGGAATATTAAGAACCACTGATATAGATCCTTAACACAACCAAAAAAATGAAAATTAATGAGGCACAATTCTACAAGAGGTAGAAAAGAGTAAGGTGGTATAACTAGCACCATTGTGCAGACTCCATTTTTTCTGACAGAAGCAGCAAAGTGTTGGACCGGGTCTGAGTGGTAGGAAGCAGAATGCATTACATCATGGATGGCACTGAGGATACAGGAAAAGAAAGAGTACGTTTTGTTGCTATAAAGGGGAGCAGTTTAGTGGTGAGGGGTAGAAAGCTGACTTGCCAAGGCATTCTGTGGGGTTTGGGGCAAACAACCAAAGTGGTCTGTTTCCGTGGCTCTCTCTCAGTAAAGCAGAGGGAGTCACAGCTGCTTCCTTTGGGTCACAATAGTCATGGGAGTGACCACTGTCCACTGGCATGCAGTTGACTCTGTGTGTGCCGGAGTCAACCTCTGCTTCAAGGGATTGCAAAGGCTCATTTTTTAAAAGTCTTTCTTCCAAGGGTCTCAAAGGTGGTCTCAGAGCTCTAGGCTTTTTTGTTACTAGTTAAGTGTGTTAACTGTCTATACCACTTAGGGACTTCATTGAGAACAATAAAACAGAGCCAAACCTCCTGCCACCCTCACTTTTAACTCACAGGATCTTCCCAAGCCAGAGCAGATAAATGGCTTCCAGGGTGGGAGGAGTTGGAGAGAAACAGAGCTAACAACGAGTAGAAGGGAATGAGATGTCCTAAAGTTTATTGTGGTGATTCACAACTCTTTTGAATATGACTGACTTACTGAAATGTAGGCTATGTGAGTTATGTGCCAATTAAATTCTATGAAATAAAGTAACTCTTTAGGTAAAGACTGGCCAATAGAATGACTTATTTTAATGTCACTGAACTATACATATGAAAATAAATGAAATGGCGAATGTTTCGAATCTACATATTTATCTCAATTTAAAAAACAAATAAGCAAGCACACCTTGCCCCTTCTATGTCTGACACTTAGCCATTTACCTCCAAGAACAATTGGAGGTATACTGAAAGAGATGGCCTCGTACTTTAACAAATGTACACAGGCATACACTTTTTTTTGGGGGGGGGGGGTATATTTTGCAGTGGGTGCACAAAATAGTATCTGGCACATTGTGTGACAGCCCTAAATAGCTGCTGAAATAATGATATTCATATTATTTTTTTTAATTATTTAGACATCACTGCCCTCTGGTGGGAGTGGGAGGCCCAGCCTTGCTCCTGCAGAGCTGCTGCTGGATTTGAACTGCCAAGCCAGTGGGCCACAATCCCGCACTCAACCACTACGCCACCGGGGTTCAGTCTCATATTATTTTTTAGATTCAAATTATATAACTTTTTTATCTCACTCTTTTACTCGCACATAGCTTAGAATTAATTCCTATTAATGAATGTGGAGCTGTCTCATTGTCTTTCTCCAACTAAGAACTCCCTGCCATGGATGGAGTCAATTTCGACTTACAGCAGCCCTGTAGGACAGGGAAGAACTACCCCCGTGGGTTTCAGAAACTGTAATGGCTTATGGGAGTAGAACTTTTTGTCTTTCTCCCTTGTAGCAGGCTAGGGGTTTCAAACGGCTCACCTTACAGTTAGCAGTCCAACACTTACCCACTACGCCACCAGGGCTCCATTTCACATGTGAGGAAAGTGAAAACGCCATGGTTGGAATCACACATATATACACATCTCACTAAATTTCCACAAACTGAATCCACCCACATAACAAGTCTACAGATCAAGAAACACTACCAAGAACCCAAATGGTCCCTCCTATCCCCCCTGGGATACTTAGGCTTATTGTCCCAACCTGGCCAATAACATGTGGGATGAATTAGTTTGAATGAAGGGCAGAGAGAGAAATGGCTCTTCCCCTGTACCCCTTGCTCTCTGGTGAGTAGACCAGTGTGCTGCTGCCACGACTTTAGCTAGTTCTCTGACTCAACCTGCGAGCTACCCTACCTGTGGGCCAAGCCAACCCACGGATCATGTTACTAGAACTCAAGGTTCTTTCCAGACCTGCTTCACCGCATTGCTGATAGGTACATTGCTTGACCTTGAGACTGGAGAATCCTGTAGCCGTATACTGCTTGTGTCTGATAGTTCATCCAGAACTGCTTCACTAAGCTTCCGAACTACTGACAGTTGGTGACTCACCCTGCTGTTTGATGCCCGTGGGCAGACTCTGCTTACCTTGCTTTCCTTGCCTTAGGACGCTGCTTTCTGCTTCCTTGACCTTGGTCCTGGCAGCCCACATAAGTTCAAGGACATCTAGTAGATTAACTGTTCCACAGAAGTGAGTTAAACTAAGCCCCCTGTACTACTGTGTGGACTAACTAGCTGTTATGTTCCTTCTCAATATATATATATATATATATATATATATATATATATATACACATACACATATACATATAATCATAAGTGGCCTAGTTTTGTTTCTCTAGAGAACTCTGCCTCACACAATTGGTACCAGGAGTGGTTCTAGAGAAACAAGATCATAAATATGGACTTCTCAAATTGATTCTCCAGTCTGACTAGGCCTAAAGGCACTGAAAATGCTGTCACTACCCCTAAAATGCATGGATAAATCTGCTATATTACTAGAGAGTGCTGTTAATCCATGGTGTGACATTGCAAAACTAATATCAACAAATATCACCACCAACAGATGAAGTACTGGTGACAGGAAAGGCTTTGGGTGATCTTGTTTCTTTTCCAGCAGTTTTGTCAGGATGAGTATAGGGAAGCTGGTTGGTTGGTCCTCCTTACAATAGAAAATGTGACCCATGAAAGGGATAATCTCAGAAGCACATCTCAGGTGCCAAATAACAAACCAAAAAGCTTATGCATCTGTTGCAAAGGAGAGCCTTCTCTCCTTTGGTAAGGGAGCTGACAAATCCGAGTCTCATCATATGAGGAGCTGAATTACAGCATCAGCTGAACTGTAGGTCAAGAACAGTGTCGAATATTAAAGTAAGAGCATTAATCAGAAAGAAATGGGACCCAGTGACAATTGGTCGTTCTGTCTTTCCCAGTTTATTCCTTCAGGAGGGGCTTCATCGTCTGGCACAGGTTATTTGACATTTTCCTGAAGACAATGCAGACCAGCACCCTTTCAGACGTCTATGGAACATTTGGGTATCATCTTTGGTGAAGAACCTATTCAAATCTTTTTGTCAATTTTTCTTGTTTGTTTTTGTTTTGGGGCATCATTGCTCTCTGGTGGTGGGAGTAGGAGGCCCAGCCCCACTGCTGGAATTGAACCTCCATCCCAGTGGGTTGCAGTCCCACGCATAACCACTACGCCACCAGGGCTCAGCCCTTGTCAATTTTTCTTTACTGGTCCCTGGGTTTTCCTTCTTGATTTGCAGGGGGGCGGTTTGTGTTTTTGTTTTTCAAATACTTTTATTGGGGGCTCTTACATCTCTATCACAACCCATACATTCATCCATGTGTCAAGCACATTTGTAGATCTGCCACCATCATCATTTTCAAAGCATTTTCTTTTTACTTGAGCCCTTGATATCAGCTCATTTTTCTCCCTCCCTCTATCATGAACCCTTGATTAGTTATAGGTTGTTATTTTTATATCTTACACATCACCCACTGTCACCTTGACCCATTTTTCTGCTGTTCATACCCCTGGGAGGGGGTTATAGGTTGATCCTTGTGATCGATTCCCCCTTTCTCTCCCCACTTTCTCCTTATCCTGATATCTCTGTTCTCATCCTTGGCCCTGAGGGGTTCAATCTATCCTGCATTCCCTGTTGTGCGGACTCTTATCTCTAGCAGTATGCATGTTCTTCGTGCAGCATGCAGTCTAAGTATCAGTTATTCATCACAGATGTGTACCGGCAATGTCTTCTCTCACTCTAGGCTGTTTTTTTTTTTTTATTATCATGATCATCATTCTCTTAAGAGCATCTTCAAATAACTTTCTTTCCGGTGGCGATCCCACATGTCATAACACTGGCCTGGCCAGTGGAGCTGGCCCTGAGGTTCCTTTGGCTGGTCCCTTCACTGAAGCAGCCCAAATGACCTGGCTTGTCCACAGATTCAGCAACCTTCAGGTCCACTGCAAACTGGATGCACCAGTCAGAGCTTTGAAAAATGAATATGTTATTAAGTGAACCCAGCACTTCTTTCTAGTAAAACGAGTGCTTCTTTGCTTTCATTTAAGAAATCTCTGTCTCCTCCAAGGCCAGAAGGATATTCTTTTATACTTGCTTTGAAACATTTGTACTTTTTTACCTTGTAAATAATCTGGATTTTGTTTTCAATGTTACAAAGTAGGGGTCCAGATACATCCCCCACTTTGGACACCCTGTTGACCCTACTTCTTGGAAACATTACACATTGCACCTAAGTGCCTTCACTTTATCGTCAGACTGAATCAGTGAGTCTGATTCTTTCCAATGGCTGTTCAGTTCTCCCTCTGTTGTCAATTTGAGACTTAAGAGTGAAGGGGTGGGCTGAGCCCCGGTGCCGTAGGGGTTGAGTGCAAGACTGCAGCCCACTGGGTTGGCGGTTCAAATCCAGCAGCAGCTCTTCTGGAGCAAGGCTGGGCCTCCTACTCCCCCAGAGGGCAGTGATGCCCACAAAACAACAACAATGGAAAAAAAAACAACAAGAGTGAAGGGGTGGAGTTCAGCATGTCAATCAAGCTATAGCCTGATGAACTCATGTGGAGGTGTGAAGGAGACAAATACCTCACTGGAGGTGGAACACAGGCTCACTCCCTGGGAGACATTACTGACAATGACACTGATGCAACCAGAGCCCTGGGAGCTGAAGGAGACCCGTGGAGAAGCCTGCCAGTGCTGGTCCACCAGACTACCGTCACTGGTCCACAGACTTCCTATCCACTGGTCTGTGATCTTCCTGCATTCAGCATCCCTCCATGTGCTTCGTGAGTCTGAAGAGGACTTTATAGCTTGGTATCACACACATGGGCTAATATGAGACTTAGGGACTGAATCTGGGCTGGGATGTTTTCTCCATATTCAATTGCTCTCATATATAAAGCTCTTTCTTACACACAAGTGTGTGAATTTGTTTCTCTAGTCTACCCAGACTAACCCACCCTGGAAGACCTGTGCTATCACTAATATCACCATTCCGAACGACCAACGTTTAAGTTGTTTTCATGTTTATACAAACGATACTGTATTAAAAACCTTGTCCACAGGCCATCCTCTTCACACATCCCACTGAGTGGTTCTGACTCACAGCTACCCTACGTACAATACACTGCCAGCCCCTGCACCCTCATACCCGGCGCCGTGGTCCAGCCCATCATTGCAGCCACTGTGTCAATCCAACCTGCAGACTCTCTTCCTCTTTTTACTACCTCTCCACTTTCCCAGACACGATGCCCTTTTCCAGGCATTGGTCTTTCCTGACAACAAGTCCCAAGTACATGACGCAAACAAAGTCTCATCAAACTTGCTTCTAAAGAGCACTCTGGCCGTACTTCAGGTTTGTTCATTCATCCTTTTGGCAGTCCACGTAACTTTCAATTTTCTCCACCAGCACTGTAATTCATACGCATCGATTCTACAGTCTTGTTTGCTTGATTTTTTTTCCCCCTTTTAAAAATCATTTTACCGGGGGCTCGTACAACTCTTGTCACAATCCATACATACATCTACTGTGTCAAGCACATTTGTACATTTTTTGCCATCATCATTCTCAAAATATTTGCTTTCTACTTGAGCCCTTGGTATCAGCTCCTCATTCCCCCCTCCCCACTCCCCCTCTCTTCACAAACCCTTGAAAATTTATAAATCATTATTATTTTGTCATGCCTTACACTCCCCGACATCTCTTCACCCACTTCACTGTTGTCCATACCCCAGGGAGGAGATTATATGTGGATCCTTGTGATTGGTTCCTCCTTTCTACCCCTCTTTCCCTCCACCCTCCTGGTATTCCTACCTCATTATGGGTCTGGAAGGCCTTATCTGTCCAGGATTCCCTGGGCTTCCAGCTCTTATTCAATGTCCAGCTTTCCCATGGATAAGAGGCCACGGAAAACATCAAGGCTTGGGTCAGGCACACCTCAATGTGACATCTTTGCTTATAAAGAGGTCGTATACGGAACATTTGCCCAACGCAATGTGGAGTTTGCTCTTTCGACTGCTGCTTCCATTAGCATCAACTCTGGACGCGAGCAAGGTGAAGTCCTTGACACCTCTGGTCTTCTCTCCGTTTATCATGACGTTGAGAAGAATACGTGGTACACTTTTGGGGAATTAGCCACTGATGCCTTTTGATTAGCAGCAAAACACTGTCAGGGCAAATTCCTAGAAATGGAGTTGCTACTATAAAGAGTACAACCATTTTAATTTTGATAGCTAGATATCGTATTACAAATCTAATCATCTCCTCCAAAAGAACATGCTGAAGTTCCAACCCTGGGCCTATGAATGTTTGGGGAAATAAGGCCTTTCTTTGATATCAACAGTTGGTCCTATATGAATAGGGTGGGTCCTAACCCTATAGTGCTGAACTGGGAGAGGCTGTCACCCAGTAATGGATAAACAGCCAGGGGTCCACCCAAGTTTACTGGAAGAAGCACAGAGCATTCCTCTCTCCAAGACCTGGAGGGAATCAGCATGGCCAATTAATTCCTGGTTTTGAACTTCTGGTTTCCAGAACTTGAGAGATTATGTTTATTTCCTCTCTCATAATCTCTCTCGCTCTCGTTCTCGCTCTCTCTCACCATTCAAGTTGTAGGATTCAATTAAAGCAGTCCTAGGAAACGGAAACATCAAAACGGTACCAATTTCAGTAGGATTTTTAAAGCCATAGTAATAAACACCAGTCTTTTACATTGATTAAAAAGCACATACACCCCCCCAACCAAAAAAAATAAATAAATAAAAAACGTGCCCAGCAGCCCCATGTGAGTAGAGAAGAGCCTTGTGCCAGACTTCCAGGCCTGTATTCCATGGCACCTCAGATAAGTCCACTCCCAACCTTTCAGTCCAACTGCCTGCACTGCCCAGGGAGTCCTTGGAACACAACACGTGATCATCTCCATTGGACGACAGGTCTCCATATTTTGAGAATTACAGTTTTAGATATTTTTTGTTTGTTTGTTTGTTTGTTTGTTTTTGTTTTTTGGGGCATCACTGTCTCCAGTGGTGGGAGTAGGAGGCCCAGCCCCACTGCTGGAATTGAACCTCCGTCCCAGTGGGCCACAGTCCCACGCACAACCACTCCGCCACCGGGGCTCAGCCCAGTTTTAGATATTTTGAGTGTTAAACCCAATAAATGCTTCTAGCCATCCTTCTGGTATCCATCAGGAAGTCTGGTGGTGTGGTGGTTACACGCTGGGCTGCAATGAGCAAGATATGAAGTTCAAAACCACCAGCCACTCCCCAGGGGGGGAAAATAGTGCTTCCTACTCCCAGTTACAAACAGTTTCAGTCTCAGAAACTCATGGGGCAGCTCTGCCCTGTCCTCTAGCTTCACTAGGAACTGACATCGACTCAATGCAGGGTTGGGCTTTCTGATATTCATCGATCAAGAAAATGTAGATAGCCATGTATGCTCACAGCACTGTGGCCAGGCACCGTGCAAAACAGATGCCAGCAACTTAACGCAAACCACGCTGCCACATTCTGGCGGGCAGGCTTTGTCCCCCCAAGCTCAGTAAATGACATTCTGACTTCTGTTTAGACGGTGGTGCCAAGCCCCACCCGAGCACCAGAAACCTGTGCTATGTTTCAGATGAGTC
Organism: Nesogale talazaci; assembly: GCA_004026705.1. Classification (NCBI taxonomy): domain Eukaryota; kingdom Metazoa; phylum Chordata; class Mammalia; order Afrosoricida; family Tenrecidae; genus Nesogale; species Nesogale talazaci. The sequence continues at coordinate 55,736 of PVJH01009498.1, forward strand.
TGCACCAGGAGGAGGTGGGGGGGGAGCTACCCAGGACCGGGGTGAGGTGGAAGCTCTCCTCCCCCAGTAGGGAGGACACAATCCACCATGAAAACCAGGCACTGTGGTGGGCCTGACACCACATAAGAAGTCTGTGGCCAAATCATGCAGTAGACACATCGGGACTTCTGCTTTGCTGCCTCTGACCTCCTGTGACAGCACGCTTCTTTCCCAGAACCCTTCAAACAGGGAAGAGGTTTTAATAGCCAGATCTTACTTCTAACAAAACCTCACCCCTGGAAAACACCCAGGAAAGGCACAACCCTTGTCCCGCTAGGACTGAAGAGAGCATGCTCTTCAGAACTCTTCGGAGAAGCCTGGGAGAGAAACTTGCTCCCGCAGGGTTAGAAAGAGGAAAACAGCTCACAAGACAGGTTCAAACAAAAAGGCACCACTAGCTGGAGAAGCCACTTAATGCCTCGCGCAAGGGTGAGCCAAGAGGTGATAGTTGCACATGCCAACACTGGCTATTTTACGATTCCACCCACAGAGCCATTCGAGGCTTGCTATGAGTCTTACAACTGGGTTCTTCTCTGTGGCAGGCCCGAAAGGCTGAGGAGTGAATCCGACCATTCCAAATCTGCTGAAGGGACAAGATGCACGGGGCCTCTGGACACAGGGATGCAGGCGCCAGCGGAGGGAGCGTTCTCGCTCACCAGGGCCACATTAGCAAAGAGCTATTTACAAGGGAGAAATGGCTCCTGATGCAATTTCCTCCCCTCACCTTGTTTTCAAGCACCAACCAGGGTCCTGGGGTTCTTGGCAACATCTTTGGAGTCCCAGGGTTTCTTCTGACACCCTGGTTTCTTCAGGCAGCAAGCTCAAACCAGGTGCGGAATGTCAAAGCAAACCACATGGGCAGTGGGGGAGAGGGGAGGTGCCCGTCAGGCCAGTTGAATACAGAGGCTTTGCGATGGCACAGAACTCTGTGGAAGAGAAAGCTCGCCTTTGTCTCTTGCCTGGGTCTGGCTGCCAGCTCTTCAGACAATCACTGGACTGAGCGCCGACCTCTGACCTCCGGGAGGACAAAGCCTGAGCATCCCTCGGAAAACAAAAACAGCACGCCTAGCCCGTTGACTCACTAGCCCGTCCCTATTCCGGCTCCAAAGCCTCATCTCCAAATAACTTTTTTAGCTTAAAAAAAAAAAAAAAAAAAACACCACTACCATTCTAAGGAATACTGATGGATAATTCTTAACATTAAAGAACTCCCAGGTGTACTACGGCGAGAAGCGAAACCATGAGGGTAGGAAGGAAGTGGGGGCAAAGGAGAGCTGACGGCCATGATAGACTTATAACCCCCACTCCCACCCTGAGGGAGATAAACAGCAGAAACATGGGTGAAGGGAGACACAAGGACAGATGGTATAAGATATAAAAATAACAATTGTAATTTATCAAGTAGACACAGGAGTGGACAGGTGGGGGAGGGCGGGGGAAAGAGGAGCTAAAAGCAAGGGCTCAAATAGAAAGAAAATGTTTGGGAGATAATGATGGCAACAAATGTACAAGTGTGCCTGATACAACTGACGTATGGATTGTTCTAGGAGCTGTAAGAGCCCCCCACCCCACCCCGCAATAGAATGATTTTTTTTAAAAAAAAGAACTCTGAGAGAATGCTTGTTTTTCATATTCATAGAGAGAAGAAATAGCAAGGGTGGTCTCTCTGATGAGGGAGAAAATCTGAGGCTCCACTGGTGTATTTAATGGAGAGGATAGAACATCTGGACTGACTCACAGAAGACGGACTTCTCAGAGAAAGACAGGCTAAACTCAACAGCTCAATTCAAAGATCTGACCCAAGAGCTTTTTTATTCTTTTGAACATATGAAATTATTTTATATGCCTCAAATCCTCATGGTTAATTGTATTGATTCTTGTTGGGGGAAAAAAAACTTGAGAACACTTTATGATATTGAAAATAACCATTTAGCACGCAATTTGATTTCTTGCCCCTAATTCTGACCACTAGTCATCTGTGAAAATGCAAATGCAGGTGAGTTGCAAATGAATCCAAGAGTTTGGCTCCTACAGTGATCATCAAGGAGCCCTCATGGCATAGCGGTTGTGTGTTGGGTTGCTCGCTGAAAGGTTGGCAGTTCAAAAGCATCCACCACTCTCCAAGAGAAAGATGAGGTTTTCTCCATCTGTAAAGAACTGTGACTAGAGTCTGCGGCCACAGCACCCTGAAAGTGCCCGATCTTGTCTGATCTCGGAAGAATTGTGACAAGATTGACTAGATGGTGCCCAGCAACCACTACCAATTGCTTGGAAAAAGGACAACCGTAAAAGGGCCTGGAAAGAGTGGGAGAAAAATATGGAATAAATTCACAATCATAAAAGGAATCAAGCTTACTAGTGAGATAGAGACTGGGGGGAGCTCAAGACTGTGGCCGTTAGCCATCAGCTCTGGACTTGAAATCCGCTTTGTGTTAGAAAAACCACCCATTCAAGAACAGAAAAGCAGAACTTGCCCAAGGACAAATTTCAGAGAATTCAGGAAGGAAGGAGCCCTGTTGGTGCAGTGGTTACGAGTTGGACTGTGATCTGCATGGTTGGCAGTTCTAAACCTCCTGCAGGAGGGGTGTCTTTCTACTCCTGTAAACTGTGACAGTCACGGAAACGCTCGGGTGTCACTAAGAGGCAGCACTGAGACTCAATGGCAGTGAGAAGAAAGGAGGAGGGATGGAAACAGGAAACACAGGAGGAAGTGGGCAACGCAATGGTCTGTTGAGGGGATTTCAAGGGATGAGTTGAATCAGAATGTGCTTGAATTGTTGAATATACAACTCTGAACTGCTCTTTAAGCCTTCACCTAATGCATAATAAGAAGGTTTTGTTTGTGTGTGTTTTTTTTTAATATATAAAATAACTAAGAATTCCAGTCTCAGAAATTCCCAGGGGCAATACTATCAGTGGGTATCAACTCAAGGACAGCAGAGTTTGGTTTGGGGTGGACAGCAACTCTCAAGGCATCCCGGTAGCAAGTGGGTTAGAAATCCACCGCTAACTGCAAGGTCAGTGGTTGCAATGTACCCACAGATCAAGCGAAGACATGACAGGGGTTTTCTGCCCTCTAGAGTGATGACCAAGGGTCACGGGGAATCAGAACTGATTGGAGGAGGGCAGTGAATTTGGTTTTCTGGGTTTAGAGTAAGTGTCCCACATACCTGAACAAATCCCACACGGCTTTGGGGTGAATTTGGGCAAGTAGTATTTTGACTAAGTCACTGTTCCCTTAGCGTCCAAGCCCAGGACCAAGTCACTAAATGTCTTTCTCTACATTACTTCCGGCCCTCTTGTCTTTTCTCATTAACACGTGTCCTTAATGGAAAGCACCTCGACTTTTTTTTTTGTTTGCTTTTTGTAACGGGAAGTAATACATCCCGATAAATGTCCCATTTCTTCCATTACATGACACTGCAGCTCCTTTCCACCTCGTGCACGGCACAACACTAACCCTATGACTCAGAACTTCCTAAACTCTCTTCACTCCTCAGGTCAAGTTTTTTCTTTCCATTTGATAGAAACGGCAATGCCTCTTCTTCCATGATTCCACTACCAAGAAGGTAGGGAGGACAGGCAACAACCCCCCACTGCTTCCGTCCTATAGTAACCCAGCACTTCGGATTTGAATTCTTCTCCTACCTTACAAGGTTCACACAATGTTCTGCGCACACAGGGTATTACGTCCATTTCCCCTTGGCAGGAAACACACCTAAAGGAACAGTGTTTTCCAAAGTGTGGGGAGAATGGCTCTCCTGGTAGCAAGATACATGCATGCATTCATTCACTTGCTCACTCAGTCAATCGCTCAGCATAAATTCATGGCTTACTAAGCCCCAGGCACTATTCCCAGGGCTGAAGGAACATTGGTGGGAAAGACAAAATCCCCGTCTTCATAACTTCCATCTCAGTCTGGAGCAGCAGACAAGCAATGACAGCAAATCAGTGTGCAGGCTAATGACAGATCACATGAAGCAAATGAACAAGGAGCCAGGACTGACACTGAGAAGTGTGGGCAAGGCTGGTTGCAGGCAAGAAGAGGGGTGGTGGGATCGTTGGCTTTTCAGAAAAGAATCTCTCTAAGGAAGAGAGACCTGCCTATTGGACATTTTAAAGATTGATGGAAAAACATTTCAAAGAGAAAGTAGCAAAGGTCCTGAGTCCAACTGACCCTCGGAAACTTGAGAAAAAGAAAGGCCAGAATGATGGGGAAGGGTGCGAAGTAGCCAGCAGGCCATCATGCTGGCTTTGTATGCCACTACCGGGTTTCAATCTCATCTCATTCCGATTGGAGAGCATGGGGGTGAAGGTGTTATGCAGGGACGTGACAATATCAGCGAGATGTAGTCAATTAACATGGCCCTTCTAGCCATTATTCCTTCTGTGAAGAGTTGTACTCTTTTTTGGTTGTTGTTGTTGTTGTGGCATCACTGCCCTGGTGGGAGTAGGAAGCCCAGGCTTGCTCCTGAGGAGCAGCTGCTGGATTTGAACCGTCAGTCCTATGGGCTGCAGTCCCGCACACAACCACCTTCTGTGAAGAGTTATAACTCTGGACTCTCTGACTGTGACTATAATTCTGAAGGGCATTCTCTGTTACAAGATTAAGGAAGGTTGTATGAGACTTTACAAGAGGGTGTGACGATGGATCAGAATTGACTCAGAGCAATGAGTTTGTTTTGTTTCCCAGGGTGTGACTTATTAGTGTCCTTTGTTTCCTTGAGGGCACGATCTGCTAAAAGATGTAACTACACCTCCAAGGCCTATCCTCTGTGTCTATGAGCCATCCTGGACACAGAAAGAAATCCTGGGGCCATAGGATGAACGAGCACTTCCAGATCTCTGTCTAAAATGGCAGCAGCCAAGACCAGAGGCATCAGAAAGTGTGGCACAGAGGTTAAGGGACAGAGCAGAAGGAACAGTACCAAGATTGTGCAGAAGGAGCAGTGAGTGCCAAGATTGTGGGACTGTGAGAGAGAGTGACAGGTGGGCTTCCTGGTCCATGGAGACAGGGGCTAAGGGACCACATGGCTGAGAGGATGAGGACTTGGTGAGGGGGGTGGAGGAGGGGAAGACTTAGTTGCTGGTTGAAGAGAAGTGTTACTGTATCCTTACTATTTACTGATCCAGATTTGGGGTAGCTGCTTAGCGTCCCTAATAAACACCTTTACTTGTGAATTTTGACTGTGAGTTCCGTGTGGTCATAATAATATATTATCAAACCCAAAGCAAAAGTAGGGTGGCAGGGGAAGAACAGCTGGTGTCAGAAGAGGGTAAATAAGAATGGAGCGATTAAATATGGCCTCCCACACCATTTACTGCAACCAGCTTTGCACCTGTAAGGTGTCCTCCTGACAGTAGCTGAGGAATTATTTAAAGAGGGACCAGAGGAGGGAGACGAGCTACAAGTCTGTGAACAGCAGTAGTTCTGGGGCAGGAGATGCTAGGTTGAACACTGTAATAGCAGCGATGGTGAGAAGTGACATACTCTGGAGTTAAGCACTTGCTTGCAGACTGAATGTGTGGTGACACCTTGATTTTTGCCTGAGTATATGATAAGGCTGGGGAAGGTTCAGATGAAGGGGATGGAAGCAATCAGGCACTTCAACCAACCAACCTGAAACCACTCATGGTAGGAAAGCATCCTACCTCCCGTTCTTACCACCCCCCCCCCCGCCTCCCTATTTTCCATTCTTTTTGTAATTATTGAACTACATCCAGGCTGCTCTCCCCTTCATCGAGAGGAAGCAGATCTTGGGCTCTAGCCTCAGAGGTGAGTCTAGCTAGCCCAGGGGGGCGCAATATGTCGATCGGGATCTACTGGTCAATCGTAAATGTAGTGTGGGTAGATCGCAGGGCATTAAAAAAATAGATGCAAGCCTATCATCAATCCCATCACTCAAATGATATACAGTGCAGCCAATCAGCTGCGACCTCAGGTGTCAAACACACATGCCAACAACTATGCTAAGTGCAGCAAAACTGGCAAGCTACGTTCTCATGTATTTTTAGACCTTGTTTTTTTCTCTTAAACATACGAAAGGGTATTCAAATGTGTGGGGTGCTGGACGAGGTAAGAAGGCAAAAATGCATTATTTTAACACGGAATGGGAGATTTTGACACTATCAGCTGACATTCAGCTCAAGTCCAGAATCCATGAACTGTTCTGGAACTTACTCTTGGAGGGAAAGTACCCAAACAATAAAAAGTGTGTGACCTTCTTGACTGCATTATTCAGCTCTACTTATTAACGTGAGTCAGCCTTTTCCCACATAAAGATCATTAAGCCCAAATACCGTTCCACCATGACTGATGATCATTTGGAAGTGTGCTTGAGGCTGACTGTCAGCAGCTACTGTCCGGACTACACATTCCTGGTGCATTCCATTCACTGCAAGTCATCAGTGTCATCTCCCGGAATGACAAAAAAAAAAAAATGTACCTAGTTAATTGTGATGTGTTGTGTTGTGTTGTGCAATATGGGCTCAAGCGGTTATGCAAGGTACAAAAACTTACATTGTACATATAAAAATTTCTCAATACATTTATGAATAAATGTGACAAGTAGAGATCTATGTTTTGCATTTTTCGTAGTTGGTAGATCATTTTGACTTGAGCGTTTTAAAAGTAGCTCGCATACTACAAAGTAAGAACACCCATGGTATAGCCAGAATCAGGGGCCCTGACTCCTGGCGCACTATCCAAAATGGAATGAAACGCTGCCCAGCCCTGTACTGTCCATCCCCAAGGCTGGCTGTGACACGGGGTTTCCACTGGCTGATGCTCA
>PVJH01009498.1:62665-78955 GCA_004026705.1 Nesogale talazaci
CCTGTTAATCTGGAGATAGTCATTGAGTAGCCAATGAGTCCTCTGTGTGGGCATGGCTTTCTCCTGAGACTTCTGGGAAATCTCACGATATTTCCCTCGTGGAGTCGAGATGCTATCTCCCTCGGAGTCTGTCTCCGAGATGACAAATTATGGAGAAGACAAGATGGCAGCATACAAGGAGCTGAAGGAGCCGGAGAAGCCACACGGCCTTGCCCTGATGGAACCCCTTCTCCATTCTGTAGGGCAGCTGCAAGCCAGAGGTGACTTGGTGACAGTGGGTGCAATTCAGAACTGTACGTAAAAGAACACAAGTTTATTAACAGCACCAGTGACAGAAGTACAGGAGAGCTCACCGGAACTTTCCAATTCTATTCCGACTTCTGCAGATCTTCCTGAAAGATCAGAGGGGCCGTGACTGTTCCCACACTCCCAATCACCGCAGTTACTTCAAGCGGTTAGTAGGTCCTGTTAGTTCATGCCGCCACAGAGAAGCTCAAAAATGAGAGTAGCCAGGGTTCTGAAAAAAGGTTTTGATCACTTTCTTTCTACCTGTTTCCCTCTGTGGACCATTGTATTTGACTCTAGGCCTTTAGAACCATGAATCTGAGAGAGGGGTTGTTGTGTTTGCCCTTGCATCTGACAGAAGGTCCCTTCCACCTCACCAGACTGTTCTGCAAACTGTAACAAAGACGGTTAGGGACTCCTGTGTTAAGCAATTCACCTTAACTCTCTAGTTCCTCTCTCCAAAAGGCGACTACTAAACAAGTTCTTCTCTGAGGCCCCTCCCAGCCCCAACATTCTGGTGTTGTTTGCCCTGACTAAGAAGACCTGGCACTAGGCTGCTTAACCACCCGCTAAAGCAAAGTGTGCCCCAGGAGCCCCGGGTGGCAGGTCTGCTCTGTCCTGTAGGGTCTCTCACTCCAAACTCACTGCCACTGGTTAGATTGGAGCCCCACTGAACACTTGAAGGGTTAACCGGTAAAAGTGAACAGTTCCCCAAAGTACCTTTTGTCACTCTGTTAAAAATATTTTTAAGAAACCATACATTGTAAAGTCCAACCATCGCTAATGAATTACTTCATAAGAACTCCTGTGTGAACAATCACCCAGGCTTGACATCAATGGCTTGTTTGGAAGCCAACTTTAAAATCACAGTCTTAATGAGCAGAAGAGTTATCTGAATAGGTATCACTCAGGGTTGTGATTTGGGTTATGAATCCAAACCAACTAATCATTTATCTTAGCCTCAGGCAGCAAAAAAAAAAAAAAAAAGATGACTGAGAAAACTTTCGGTCTCTGTAGAAAAATCTAGGCTGCATCAGGGGCCACCAATAGTGGCCTCAAGATAAGACAGCAGAGACTACACGAAGCACAATTCAAATGGAGACAAAAGCTGTTCCCTCCCAGAGCAGCTCTGAAAAGGCAAGGGCCTCAAACAGCCACAATGGCCCGACTAACCCTTAAATGCTGGGAACACAGCTATCACGGTTCTCGTCACCCTATATTAAATCTGAGCAGCAGAAACTCAATCAGATGGGACCAGGTATTCCCAAACAGCCTAAACAAGCTAACTTCCCCAAATACATTGAAACAAGCTTATTTATTCCATGAGTTTTCTCTCTCTCTCCCCCTCCCTCCCCACCCCTGCTCCCAAGGCCAAGGGCAAAGTGTTACTGAATATACACAGTTAGTGAATAACCCTGTATACCTTCTCAGTGATAGGGGCAAAATCTTACCCTTCTGATTCTGAGAAACCAAGGCTAGGAGAATTTGCAGCAAAGTAAGAGTGGCCTAAGGCCAGAACTGTGACCAGCAAACTCCCAAGTTCGGGAAGGGCTGGCAAACAGCAAGTGTGAGGGCATCAGTGGGCACAGGGAGAAAGCTGCACTGGTGAGAAGGCCCCTGGGCCAGAACAAGCTCTCGCATCCGGAGCAAAGTCCCAAAGGAGGGAATCTCCGGGGTGTATTGCACAAGGGTGAGAAGACCAGTTTTTCTGCCCAGCGGGCATCAAGGAAGAAGTCCTGAAAGATAAGGGTGGTGATGAGATCATTGGGCCAGACCAATAGAAACTTTGAAACTTGGGCTCCATGTAGACTTTACCCTGGTAAACCATGGAAAGTTTCTGAGCGGAATAACTGCATGTTTCAGGTAATGTGTCCCTTTTACCAAATAGAGAAGGATCAGACTCTCTTGTGTCTAGGTAAATGTGTTCTAAATGATGTCCTGGAGCAGTTTTGTCACCACCTGTACACTGGAAGTTTACATTTCTGGACCAAAGACAGGCAACTTGGGAAATTGGCTGCAGAAACGGATCATTTTCAGGGAAGACCACATCTGGGAGGTATGTCGTGGCCACTGCAATCTCCTAGACTAATGGAAGAAGTCCTCCCGCATGATCCCTGAGAGAGCCTCCCTGCTCACATCAGACCAGTTTTGAAAAGTACTCTATTCTGGTGAACAAAACTTAAGAATTGATCGCCTTTAAAAATCTGTCATTAACAATTACCATACGCTTGACACACAATGGATGGATGGATGGAGATAAGAGTTGTATGAGTCCCCAATAAAATGATCTAACAAAAATACCAGACTTCCAACTAGGAACCCTAGTGGCAGGACGGTTCCCGCATTGGGCTGTTAAACACAAGGTCAGCAGTTCAAAACCACCAGCTGCTCCTGCGAAGAAAGAGGAGCTTTCTATTCCCATACAGAGTTACAGTCTCTCAGACTCACAGAGGCCACGTTACCCTGACCTACAGGGTTGATATGGTCTGAATCAACCAGGCGGCAGTGTCTGAGATGGAAATCTTGAACTCCACTGAGAGTAGAACGGTGTGCGGCTGATTTTCAAGACACCTGATCACCAGGCCTTTCTTCCAAAGGGCCTCCGGATGAACTTGAACATACTCCCTTTCTTAGCTATAGAGTTGAAAACCACCCAGATGATTGAAAATCTCTGAAATAGACCTCGGAAAGGCAGTTAGGTCAGAGATTAAATTACCAACTGGCCAAATCAATGAACCTGTGAGGAAGTGGAAAGTGATAAAAATCCTCCACACACATAACTGTCCCACCCTCCACCCGCCAAACGGTGCTTCTACAAGGGAATCCTTCTGGACGTCTCTCTTGGCCACTGCAATCTCCCAGAGAATGGCAAGAGGTCCTCCAGCCAGACTTCGACAAAGCACCTCGTTCTGTTGGCAGAAAGTGGCCGGAGCTGGGCTTCTTTCTCACCAGCATCAGAAAGTCCGCCCGTTCGTGCCCCCTCCGAACCAGCACCGCCAGCAGCCCTCCACAGCACTGCCCTTCTGAATGCCAAACGCCTTGAGAATTTTCTTCTGACCCCACGATGAAAGGAAGGTCAATGGGGGGCCCCTCCAAGACTAGGGCGTGGGTCCGTCGGCCCAGACGGCCCGCAGAAGCCGGCCACCCCTTTCCCATGCCACACGCTTCCTGTCTCATCCCTGCAGACCACAGAGTTCGCTTCCCCTTCAGTTTATAGGCTGTGAGCAAGATCCCAGCCTTCTGCGCTCAGTCTGGGAAGGGCCGGGAGGGGCGAGGCTGGCTTCTCGCTCGGGGGCTCGGGGAGGACGTTCCCACCAGCGGAGTGCGGCGGGTGACACGATGAATGGAACCCAAGGATCGGGCGGAAGCAGGGGAGCCAGAACTGGGTCCCCTTTCCAAAAGATTCCCAGGCGCTCCCTTCTGACGCGTCTCTCTCGTGCAAAACTAAAGAAACCAGATCGGGGAGCGGGGTCAGCCGTCTCGAAGCCCAAACGCACTTTTGGCAGTTCGGATCCCCCAAGCTCCGAGCGCCTTCTCTAACGGGGCGGCACCTTCGCCCGCCCCACCCCGCGCCCGCCCCCCGCCGGGGAACCGCCGCGGCCCCCGCTCGCTCCCGTTGGCACCCGCGGCCCCCGCGCCTCCGGGCCGGGACCGCGCGGGCAGCGCGCGCAGCCCTTGGCGCCCGCGGGCAGGGCCAGTCCCCGCCAACTTCGGAGCGGCTGCGGCGGCGGCGGGCGGGGCCGGCGGGCCCGGGGGCGGGGTGGGCCGGCCACTCACCCACTCCGTATTTCTGCCTCTTGGTGGGGATCCAGCGGGCCATGGCGGCGACCTCGCTGCGGCGGCAGCGACGGCGGCGGCTACTGCCGAGCGGCCGCGCGGCTCTGCGCCCCGGGCGCTTCCGCCATGTTCCGGCAAACTTCGCTGTGCCCGCGGCGCGCCGTCTCCCGCCGCTCCCCGCGCAGCCACCAGCCCGAGCCGGCCAGCGCCCGCGCCGCCCGCGGTCACCTGCTGGGCGGGCGGCGGCGCCGCCGTGCGCGCCCCTCCAGGCACCGCCCCGGCCCCGCCCGCCGGCCGCGCCCTCCAACCCGAGGCCGCCTCCCCGCCCGCTGGGCGCCGCGCCGCTCGCCCGCCCCGGCGCCCTTTCCCGGAGCGCCTTTCCCAGGGCCCGGCCGGCTCTCACTTTTCCCTCTTCTCTTTCTTTTTTTCTCGGCCCCCCCCCCCCAACCCCCCTGCGCGGGATGAAAGTCCGAGGGCGCCGGGCACACCCGGGCGGGGCTGCGGGCAGCGGTGAGCCGGGAGCGGGAGTCCGCGCCCACTGCGCGCGCCAGAGCCCCCGGGGGTGGGGTGGGGTGGGGTGGGGTGGGGGGGTGGGGGCTGGAATGAGTTCATCCCGGGTGCTTCTTGCCCGCAGGAGAACTCCCCCGTGCCTGGCCCTCGGCCGGCGCTCCATAAATATTTGTTGAATGAATGAGCAAGCAGTTGACGACTTCGTTCACCCCCTAGAGTTTTAACAGACACCACGCGAGCCGGAAGCCGGCTGGATCTCAGGGCAGACATTATCTCCTGCGGCCACTGTTCAGAGTCTCTGAAAGCAGGAACATTCATCTTCTGGTAAATAGGAGTCTGCACGGAAGGATCCAGTCGTTTCCTCATGGATGCTCTCTGGGGGGATGCGAGAGCCCTCCTGTCCAAAAGGAAGCCTGGCGTCGCAGTGGTTATGCGCTTGGCACGTTCTTTGGATCCGGCCCACTGGAGAGGGATGTGGCGCTCTGCGGCAGGCTGCTTCCGTGCAGACTACTTACAGCCTTGGCAACCCAGAGTCCTACTCTGCCCGATGGGCTTGCTGTGAGTCCTAATGGACTCGCTGGCAATGGGCTTAGGGGGTTAATACCCCAGCCCTGTATCTCCAGAAACCCTCTCCAGCTGAAGATATCCATATATTCGCGCTTGGGGGCCAGTGCGTGTGTGTTGGAGAAGGTGGTGGGTAGAGGTAGATAATGACCCAAGGTCTCCTTTTTAAATGGGACCAGCAGTACTGACAGCATCCTTGCGGAGAGACAGACCAGGCACACTGATGCCTCTTCTCCTTCCCTGATTGTATTGACAAAGATCCAAATAGGGATTGCAGCCTTGGAACAGCCTGGCAGCTGGAGTCTTCTCAGCAACGCCTCCTTTTGGAATGAGTTTTCCCTTCCAGACCCCCACCAGTTGTGAGGCAACTGAGCTCAGGTGCCTCAAATTTAGAAGTAGCCTTTCAACGAATAAATGACCGACTTAATTATGTTCTCCATCCTGAGAAAATATATCATCTGGGAAGAAATTATATGATCGTTGCGGTGTATGAAGGTTTTCTCGCATATTTGAGCATGGAAGGAAAGAGAGAAAAAAAAAACATGCAGCAAAATATAGTAAGACTTCTTTGAGGAATTGTGCCTTGGGGAATTTCTACAAAGCCAGATGGAGTATGAAAAGCAGCAAGAACCCCATTCTAAGGTGGGTCATTCCCAGAGTTGACTAACTTTCTCTCTGCACCAACTAGTAGGTGTTCGCAGCATGAGTCATCAGAAATTACCTCAATGCTTCAGACCTGACATCCAAAAGGAATTTCATCTCCCTGAAAATAATTTCTCTGCCTCCATCAGTGCATCATGATTAACTCGAGTTCTTGGATTAAATCATTCATTCCTTCAGTCCTCCCTTGCCCTCTTTCCTTCCTTCCAGGAATGCCAACAAGCTTCTAGGTATTGAGCAGGAGCCTGGGTGGTGTAATGGGCTACAAATTGAGCGACCAAGCAGAAGGTTAGCAAGTAGCTTTGTGGGAGAAAGGCGAGTGGCTGCTCCCACAAAGATGTAAAGTTTCAGAAACACAAAGAGGCAGTTCTGTTTTACAGGGTCCCTGTGAATCCGACGCGGCTCAATGGCAGTGAATTCGCTGTGAGGTATCTGGGTTTGTTCTGAGAACAGCAGGGAAGGGGGGAGCGTACATCAGTGAATGAAACCCCCAACATCATGGCACTTGCATTCTAGAAGTGGAGAAAGGGAAACATACACATATCTTACATATATTTGTACTGTAAGTATATAGGTACTATATACAGAGGTAATTCCTGGAGAGAAGGATGGAGAAGATGCAGTGATAGAGCTGCTATCTAGGAGGGCGTCTCTGATAAAATCTAGACCTAAGGAAGTGAGGATTTCAGGGACAAGAAGTTTGGAGAGTGGGGTCAGCACATGCAAAGGCCCTGATACATAATTAACCATTTCCAAACACAGCGAGGGACCCAGTGTGAGACACACAGAATAAAGGGGAAACCATGAGAGGCGTTGGGTGGTCAGAGTGGGAATTTATGTATCACTGTGACACGGGAGTCTTTCATAAAAATGGACGTGTTGTGAGGAGAGACTGGTCCTGATTCATGGCCCTCAGGGAAATGGATCCACACTGGCTGCAACAATGGACTCTAGCCTTGTGAGAATGGCGCGGGAACGGCAGGGTTTCGTTCTGCTGTATGTACAGTCACTATGGGTGAGAACCATGGAGAGCATCTAAGAACAACAGCTTGAGAGGGGAAGTTTGAAGGGTGCTGAAGGACGTGGCCTAACTTGCCTGCTACATGATGAGCAGACTAAAGGGGTCCGGGAGCAGCAGGGGACCTGATGAAGGGAAGGTTACTTCAGAGGGCAGGAAATGAGGGGATAGTTGGAGGTGGATCTGGTGCAAATGAGTCTGGATGTCGACACGTGCTGAAGGTAGAACCAACAGGTGGGGGCTGCAGGCGGGGGAAACTTGCCTGCTAAGAAAACTTGGTGTCCAGGAATCCCGGTGGCACAGGGATGATGCGCTGGGCTGGGATTTACAAGGTCAGCCGTTCAAAACTGGAGTGCCAGAGCCTGTCGGTGTACAGCCTTCAATATCTTTTTGTAAGTTTTGCAAAGCAGATGTTTGGGTTCTTTTTCATTTTGCTTTAAGACCTCTAAAACCACCACTGTTGAGTTGGTTTCAACACAGGACACAGTAGATCTGTCTCATAGAGTTCTAAGGCTGCCATCTTTATGAAAGCAGATTGCCACAGCTTTCCCCTTTGGGGCAGCTGGAGGTTTAGAGCCATCTACCTTCCGTGTAGCAATTGTACACTTCCTACTCATTTAGAGAAACAAATCCAGAGACAGTCATATGTGTATAAGAAAGAGCTTTATATCAAAGAGTATTTGCATATCATGAAACATCCAAGTCCAGTCCAGATCAAGTCCGTAAGTCTGATGTTAGCCCAGTAGTCCAATACTAGTCCATAAATGTCTCTTCAGACTCACCCAGTCACATGCAGTAATGTAGACTACAGGAAGCTCACAGGTCAGTGGGTGAAAAGTCTTGTGGATCCACTGGCAGGTGGAAGTATGTGACTCCTCGTGGCTTGTCAACAGGAAGGTGAAACAGAGTGTGGCCCTCCTCCAGGGAGAACGAGAGGAAATTCCCAGAATCCTCAGAAGCCACACCCACAAGGAGGCATCGTCAGGCTTTGACCTGATTGGCAGGCTACACTTCAGCCCTACACTTATTTATGAAGTTGACATGAAGTTATGTAACTGTCACCCTTAGGTTCCACCAGCACTCCCTTTAAAGAGCCCTGTTCCCCCCCACAAGTTATTGTCTCAAACTCACAGAAGCAGTTCTACTCTGTCCTCCAAAGTCACTGTGAGTCAGAATCAACTCGATGGCAGTGACTCCTCATAATGCAAGCGCCAGTCCCTACAAAGCTTGATTCTTGCCCATGAATATGAGCTCAGAGGGGTCAAGAATGACTTTCAGATTTGGGACCTGATGTACCCACTGCTCTGAGGCCCATTTCAATCCAACAACATGACAGGAGGGCAAAGAACTGCCCTATTGGATTTCCAAGACTGTTGTCATTACACGCACAGAAAGTCTCATATTTTTCCGGAGAAGTGACTGGTAGGTTCGAATTGCTGACCCTGGGGCTTGCGGCCCAAGATGAAGCACAGGGTCAGACCTAAGCAACTGGTGCATTACTGCTGTTCATTTAACCATCAGGTCACCCTCTACCCAGGATGACTATATATGTCATGAAGTGAAACATTGTTTCAAAAAACTTGGTGTGTTTGTGTCCATTTCTAAGGCCATTCTGAATTTGGAGTGTCTTCTAATCTAGGGGGCTCATCCTCCACCACTACATCAGACAGTGTTTTATTGTGATCCCCAAGGTTTTCAGTGGCTAAATTTTGGGAGTTGATCACCAGAATTTTCTCCCTAGTCTTAGTCTAGAAGATCTGTTGAAACCTGTCAGTCATGGGTAAACATGCTGAAACACTCATGATGGCATAACTTCCAGCATCATAGCCGCAGGCATGCAGACCGCATGTGACAGACAGACAAGACATGATAAAACAGGTAGATTGACCTGCCAGTTTCTTGGTTATCTGTGCTGTCTATCTAATCTGCACCCTTATCTCCAAGTTCTTCTGTAGAGTTTCCCTCTGATAGTTCGGTATAGAAGGTCATGCATTGAGTTGTTAATCACAAGGTCAGCAGTTCAAAACCACCAGCCGCTCCTTGGCAGCAAAACGAGGCTTTCTTTTCACATAAAGATTGGGTCTTGGAAACCTACTGAGGCAGTTCTCCCTGGTTCTCTAGGGTTGTCATGAATCAGAATGGACTTGATGGCAGTATGTTTGGTTTGGGACTTTTTTTTTTTGTTTCACACCTTCCTCAGCAACTACACTATAAAGACCAGAAGTGGCTGAAGCCCTGCAATCAAGGAGAGATTTACCAGAGTCACTCAGCCCCATGTATGGTCCGTGTTCTCCAAGCACAGGTGCAGTTAAAATGACCATCCATCGGAGTGGTAATACTCAGCCACTACCCACTACCATTTGGCCTTCTACCCAAATTATTTCAGTTGCCCCACCCACATTTTCTTTTTCTTTTCTTTTCTTTTTTTTTCTTTTTTTTTTTTTTTTGTGGTCATCTCTGCCTCTGTTGGTTTTGGGCGCTACCCAGCCACCACTGGATTTGAACCGCCAAGACCGTGGGCTGCAGTTCCGCACTCAACCACTTACGCCACCGGGGCTCAGGCCCCCACTTTTTCATTGTAGACTTTTTCCTAGATTGCAGGCTTGGATTTGGGCATTGGACATTTCAGGTTTGACAAGCTGCTTTAAAAGGGTTGGAGCAAAATGCAGAATTTTAATGATAGCCTTCCGGTGTGTTTCTTTTTCTTTCCCCTCGGAAGACTGAAGTCCACCCACTTTGTTTTATCAGATGGTTACATCTCAATTTGGAAGTCCATTTAAATCATAAAAGCAGAACTATGCAAAATCCGTTATGAGAACGAGGCTTAAAATTAGAGAGTTGAACAGATGGCTAGGTGAAAATTACAGTATCTCTCCCAGAAACATCCCGTTCTCCACCTCCCCTCCCCCCACCCCCTAATCCCATATCTTTTCAGCGGAAATCGTATTCCTCAGTGAGCTTTATCACAAATCCTAAACCTTTGCAAACACAAGCACACTTGTGCCAGCGTGAGCACTCGCCTACTTACTCTGGAGGAGGCATGGAGAAAGCTGGAGGCAGAGGACACTGAGGCTAGCTGGACTTGACACTGTGATGCCTCGAAGCCTGTGCCATAGAGACTAGCTGATGACACAGGGAGACACCAGGGCAAGGTTCTCCGGGACACCCACCCCCTTGACTGCAGGGTCTGGCTGATGTGTTTGCTTTTCTATGAGAAGCTATGGAGTCTATCAACGAGAGGGGTTGCTGGTTTCTTTGTTTTGGTTTTTTTTTTTTTTTTTGCTAGAGGAATCTGATTTGAGCCAATGAAGGCTGGAATGAGAAATGAAACAATACATCAGTGTCATTGCTTTTAAGCACTCTTTTCGGGCTTCTAAGTGCAGGTGCTTTGGGCCCTGATGGCTCTTTGTGAGTCAGGAGCAAAATGGTACACTGTACTTGAATGAACAAAATGACCGGTCTCTACAGCCTCGCAAACACCCTCTTCACATATCCCAGGTCCTCGCCCAGCCCACCAAGCTCCACTCTCCATCCCAGGCTCTACTTGCAGGTTTTGGAAGTCTGGTCTCTGAAAATCAGGGAGATGAGAGTCAGAACTCTGATGGTCTTCATCCCTTCATCCCCAACACGTGCGATCGAGGCTTGGCAGGCATATCCGCCTGCCTCGGAGAAACAGCAAAAAGTGTTCAGTTTTGTGGCTTTGTTGATGATGTGTGAATGTGCTGCTGTATGGTCACCACGGAGAGGTCGATAATGTGAGTGATGAGAAGTCATCAGGGCTAAGGAAACTGACCGAGGGCTACAAGAGCCCTGCTGGGCCGTGTGGTTTCTCATTGGACAGTCAACCACAAGGCCAGCAGTTCGAAACAACTAGCCACTCCTCGGGAGAAAGAGGAGGCTTCCTACCCCCATGAAGAGCTGTTGTCTGAGAAACCCTGAAGTGTGGCTATGAATCCAAATGAATTCGATGACAGTGAGTTAGGTCTGGGGATTTTATCTATGTTTAAATGGAACAGACCCCAAACTGCTATACTAAATCCCCTCTTTTTTTTTAAGGGTATTTATTCTTTTTTTTTTTTTTTGGACTTGTGTGTGTGTGTGTTTGTATGTGTGTGTTGTGGACATCACTGCTTCTGGTGGTCATGGGCGCTACCCAGTGCCGCTCCTGAGAGCCTCCGCTGGATTTGAACCGCCAAGCCTGTGGGCTGCAGTCAAGCACTCAGCCACTTATGCCACCGGGGCTCAGCCCTAAATCCCCTCTTTACTCAAAACCAAACCGAACTCACAGCCATCGAGTTAATACCAACTCACAGTGACCCTATCAGGCAGAGGAGCGCTGCCCTTGAGGGCTTCAGAGACTGTAAATCTTTACAGGAGTTGAAAGCCCCGTCATTCTCCCATGGAGCTGCGGGGGGGGGGGGGGGGGGGGGGGGGGGGGGGGGGGGGGGGGACAGCCTTGCAATTAGCAGCAGAATGGATAACTTCCTGTGCCATTTTAAAAGCTGTCGTTATGCATACCTTTTACAATCGATATGTACACTGAGATTTTTTAAAGTGATTAAAACAAATAATGAGATATACAAGCAGCCCTCTAGCTCAGAGGCAACAAAACCCATATGGAAGAAGCACACCAGCCTGTGAGATCATGAGGTGTCGTCCATGGGGTCAGGTATCAGGGATCGAAGAATAAAAAATCATATCACTGCAAATGAGGGGCAGTGCAGAGTGGGAGCCCAAAGTCCTTCTGTAGGCAACTGGACATTCCCTTACAGAAGGGTCACAGGGAGGAGACCCGCCAGTCAAGGTGCAGTATAGGAACGATGAAACATATAACTATCCTCTAATTCTTTAATGCTTCCTTCCCCCACTATCATGATCCCAATTCTACCTTACAAATCCAGCTAGATCAGAGGATTTACACTAGTTCAGATAGAGCTGGAAACACAGGGAACCCAGGAAAGATAAAACCCTCAGGCCCAACAATGAGAGTGGCAATATGAGGAGGGTAAGGATCTACATTTAACCCTCTTCCTGGGGGATGGACAACAGAAAAGTGGTGAAGGGAGAAGTCAGACAGTGTAAGACATGACAAAATAACACTTTATAGATTATCAAGGGTTCACGAGGGAGTGGGTGGGGAGAGAGAGGAAAAATGAGGAAATGATACCAAGGGCTGAAGTAGAAAGCAGATGTTCTAAGAATGATGATGGCAATACATGTACAAATGTGCTTGACACAATGGATGGATGTATGGATTGCGGTAAGAGTTGTCTGAGTCGGGAATAAAATTATTTAAAATATAAAAACTGAATAACTGAAACAATTAATGATGGCAACAAAGAAGTAATATGGGGGGAAATGTGATGCACGTTTAAGTGAGAATAAATTGTATATGTGACCAAAAACCAAACCAACTTCCATGATTCCAACTCACAGATACATTATGATCAGAGTGACTACAATTGTACTTTTATGTGGAAGTGGCTGTATTTTCCCCCTGAGGTGCCCTCTGTACATCAGCACGAAATATTGCCACCTCCTGCACCCTCCTCTCAACTGTTGCCATGCTTGAATGCATTGTTGAAGCTGCTGTGTCAATCCGTGTCTTCAAGGGACTTCTTCTTTGCTGGGGACCCTCTACCAGGGACACTGTAGTCTTACCTTTTCTAGTGACTGAACTCTCCTAATAACATCTCCAAATACACAAGTCAACATCTTGAAATCCTAAGGTGCATTCTAGCTGTCCTTCTTCCTAAACATTTGTTCATTGCTCTAGAAATCCATGATACTTCAAGATTCGTTTCCAGCACCATCATTCAAGTGCACCCATTCTTCTGTGGCCTTCTGTATTCACTGTCCAGCTTTCATGAGCATAGGAGGCAGTGCAAGAAAATGAAAAGAAAAGAATGTTTTATCCAGGACTCTTTAAAACACATGGAGCCCGGGTGGCACAGTGGGTTATGTATCAGGCTGCTAACCAGAAGGTCAAACATTTGAAACCATCAGCTGCTACACAGAAAAAAGATGAGACTTTCTGCTCCAGGAGAGTGACAGCCTTGGAAGCCCACAGGGGAACTTCTACTTTGTCCTGTGGGGTCACTTTGAGTCAGAATGGACTCGATGACAGTGACCTTGAGTTTGGTTCTTCAAAAACAATGTACAGGGCTGAGCCCTGGTGGCGTAAGTGGTTGAGTGCAGGACTGCGGCCTGCGGGCTTGGTGGTTCAAATCCAGCAGCAGCTCCCCAAGAGCAAGGCCACGACCACCAGAGGCAGTGATTGCCCAAGACAAACAAACAAAAAACCAAAAGAATAATGTACAAGAAAATTATTTGGTTGCGGAGGTCCCTGAACTATGTAGCAAAAACAGGAAGTGAAATGCTTCCATCTGACCTTTATTTGTGATGGGACTGAGGTGTCCTTCCTTATTGGTCCACTCTTGTGTTCTATATTCCCTTGTGTAACTCTAGTGTTTCGATGAGTGTAATTCAGCAGGTTTCCCCTGACTGCTTTGTGGTCAGTTGAGAAAACAGAAACTTTATTCCATATAGACAGATCCATGCTCCATGGTTACCAGCTGTGGAGAAACACTAATGAACGATCGTAGACTTGTGCCTGACACTTTTCTGAATCTAGAAGTTTAATCTCCCACCAGCTCTTATGTAGCTCTTATCATTTCCATTTTACAAATGTGGAGAGAGACAGGTGATGCTTAGAAGTCTTAAAGCAGTGCCCATGTAGTGAGTAGCAGAATTAGATTCAACTCCAGGCAGTCTCTTCTAGTGTCCATGCTCTTTGAAGCTCATGCAGTTGTTGCTTATTGCAAAGGTTCCTATAGAAGAGTGTGTGTGTGTGTGCACCCAAAACCAAACTCACAGCCATTGAGTCAATTCTGATTCCTGGCAGCCTTATGGGACAGGGTAGAAATTGCCTCTCTGGGTTTCTGAGAAGGTAAATTTTTACAGGAGTCAAAGTCCCATCTTTCTCCTTCAATGCAACTGGTAGTTTCAAACTGCCAACCTTGAACTTAGCAGCCCAACACTGTACTGCCCCATACGATGCTACCAGGGCTCCACGGTCCATGTACATAGTATGTACAGACACACACACCCAGGGGCATAGAGTTTCTGTTGCAAATACTCAAGTGTGCAGTCGTAATGGGAAGGCAGCGATGTCATTGCTATGGTTAGCTGCAACCTTGTCAAACTTGGCCTATGGTGACCTGCTGCATAATGGAACGAAATGCTGTAGGTTCCTATACCGTTCCCTAGATCAGTTACAGATCTGATCGTTGTGATCCTCACTGCTCTTGCTCTGCCGTGGAGCCTTACAGCTCAAGTGGGCAAGCGGTGCAGACCTGCAGCCCTTGCCTAGGCATGGGAGCTGGCATGGCTGTCAGTGCCCATGCTGGGCACATGCCCTGCTCCCTTGTACCCAAATCAGGCACATCTTGGAAGTGACCCTCCAACCCTGGGGTCCAGGGCAGTGTCCAGAGGACTCAGGAAAGGTGGGCAGGCCCAGACAGATGAGGCTTCCAGGGAAGCTGCAGGGGGGAGGTTCTGGATCCCAGGGACCCCAGAAGGAAGTTTGGAGAACCTCAGGCCTGACAGGGAGCCTGGGGGGCTCAGGTGTGCTCCGGGGGGCCAGAGCTGCTGGCATGGGGGTGTCCAGGGGCCACAGCCTGCAAAGGGCCAGCGCTAAGCTGCGGGGAGACCAGCGGGGGAGCCGAAAAGGCATCGGCGGGGTCTGAGTCGCCGTCCAGCCTCCAATAAGCTTCACACAGAGGGAGATCGTTAGCTTCGCACAGAGCCAGCTGGACGAGTAGTACTCCTCCTCCAGCTCGTACAGGTCGATGGACACCTCATCCCGCAGGGCCACCAGCTTCCGGTCGCAAGCCTTCTGCAGCGCGCCCAGCTGCTGGTTGCGCTGGTCGATGGCCTCGTTCACCGACGGAAAGTCCTTGAGGGTCAAGAACTGCTTGAGGTCCGACACCAGCTTCATCAGGGACTCCCCAGCCCGCACGATGTTGGCAGCACCGCACGTGCATCTCATAGTTGTCTTGCTCACCCTGTGTGCCCCGGGACATCTGGGTCTCGTCCTCAATCTTGGTCGTCTTGATGATCTCAGCGAAGTTGTCCATAATGGACTTGATGTCATCCTTGAGCCGCTTGTTGTAGGACTGCAGCAGTGTCTCTTTGCTCTGCGGCAGGGCTCTCTGCTGGGCCATGGCGGGGGGGCGACGCCTGTGCGCGACCGGAGGTGCCGCTCTTACCGATCCTCAGGGGCTTTTTGACTTTTTTTATCCCCCCAAAGTAGATCTCCACACCTTTCTTCCTAGTGTTTCTTCGTTTGGAGTCTCCACAGACGCCTGGCCAGCATCACAGCAACACACAAGCCTCGCCTGCAGGAGATGTGGTAGCTGCATGAGATGAGTCAAACCCGGGTCTCTCACACGGGAGGCAAGAATTCCACTACGGAAACCACCAACACCCCCAAAGCAGTCATAGACAACATGTCAATAATGGAGCGTGACTATGTTCCAATAAAATAAAACCTTTTAAGGAAGGGACACGAAAATGGAATTGCATGTATCTTGATGTTACATGCTTCTTTTGTTTTTTTCATGAAAACTATTTTTACATTCTTAGTTTGCAGACTACAAAAACAGATGGTAGGCCGAATTTGGCCCCTACCACTGATGGAGACAATGATTCCCACCTTTGAAGTGAGGGGAGAGCTGAAGGCTTCCAAGAGATAGAATAGGCAAACCGTGGAAGCATCGCAGTGAGGCATTCCTAGCAGAAGTCAGTTTGCATAAAGGATTGAGAGTCTTGAAGAAAAGCCACCTGACAGTCAAGCTTGCCCTCACAGCAAACCTTTGCAAGCAGAGGAAAGAGGCCGTTTGGGGAACACGAATGTCTGGCTTTGGGATTTGTCTCACAGACTAGCCCCTGTGATCTCTGCTCTGAAAGATTGTGGGTGTCGGCTGCTGCCTCCTGGGCCCTTCAGCTCGCGATGAGCCCATGTACAAACCAGTCAGCTGTTGCCTGGCCCTGTGCCACCCTCATGATCCATGGTGGGCTGGACGTTTGTGATCCATAGAGTTTCCACAGGCTGGTTTTCAGAGTAATAGATCACCATGCCTTTCTTCCTAGTCTGTCTTTTTTTTTTTAAATTACTTTATTTGGGGCTCTTACAGCTATTATAACATTCCATATAACATCTGTATCAAGAACATTTGCACACATGTTGCCACATTCATTTCCAAGCATTTTCCACTTGAGCCCTTGGTATAAGCTCCTCTTTCTCCTTCCCTCCCCCCCCCTTTTTAAATGAATAATTTTATTGGGTATGCATACACCTCCCCTCCCTAGTCTTTTTGTTTTTTGTTTTTGGCATCACTGCTCTCCGGTGGTGGGAGCAGGAGGCCCAGCCCCACTGCTGGAATTGAACTTCCGTCCCAGTGGGCCGCAGTCCC
>PVJH01009499.1:0-62543 GCA_004026705.1 Nesogale talazaci
GATTGATTCGTTGGTGTTCCCCACCAGATATGTGCCATTCTGATTAGTACATGATTCTGCCATTAAAGCTGTGGGCCTTAGTTGCCCTTTTTTTTGTTTGTTTGTTTTGGGTTTTTTGTTTTGTTTTTTTTTGGCATCACTGCTCTCTGGTGGTGGGAGTAGAAGCCCAGCCCCACTGCTGGAATTGAACCTCCGTCCCAGTGGGCCGCAGTCCCGTGCACAACCACTACGCCACCGGGACTCAGCCCTTAGTTGCCTTTTTTTGATTCATGCATCCATCCAATCAATACCTACTTAGTGCTGAGTGGAGAGAAAGCTGTTGGGGCACGTGTGCGATGATGCCCATTACCCTTCTTAGGGTTCAGTCCTGTGGACTATGGGCTTCTGGGACGAGTGCTGTCTTTCTCTTCTGAACAGGCCCTGTTGTCTTATTTCACTTTTGTAAAGGGACTTAGCAGTTCTCACACCTCGTGAAGTATTGGGAGTATGCTTAGAAAAGTTCATGGGAAAAAATTCATTTAAAAAAATATGAACAGGGGGCTGAGCCCTGGTGGCGTAGTGGTTGTGCGCGGGACTGCGGCCCACTGGGACGGAGGTTCAATTCCAGCAGTGGGGCTGGGCCTCCTACTCCCACCACCGGAGAGCAGTGATGCCCCCCCCCCCAAAAAAAATATGAACAACTTCCATTGTTTTTTAATTTTAATTTTTTTTTGTTGTCTTTTTTTGTGGACATCACCGCCTCTTGTGGTCGTGGGCACTACCCAGCCACCGATGGATTTGAACCGCCAAGCCTACGGGCTGCAGTTCTGCACTCAACCACTTAACGCCACCAGGACTCAGCCCAACTTCCATAATTTATTTATTTACTAATTTTTTTTTGGCATCACTGCCTCTGGTGGTCGTGGGTGCTACCCAGTGCTGCTCCTGAGAGCCGCCGCTGGGTTTGAACCGCCAAGCCCGTAGGCCACAGTCTCACACTCAACCACTTATGCCACCGGGACTCAGCCCCTCCATTATTTTTTAATTCTATTTTCCACAAGTTTTTTTTTTAAGTGTCCTCTACTTTCTGGGTTGAAATCTTGAAGGATTTGGCTCCTCTAGATGATGGTTGATGAGAAATGTTTGGTCAATTCTAATCCTAAAATGATAAAAGAGGATAGTGAATACAGGGCTTTCCAAAGCACTGAATTAAAAGAAACTGATAGGGTCACCACTGGTCAGCGTTCAGTGAGTCCGTAACTCTCAGCCTGTCTGCGTTTTGGAGAGGTGACGTGAAAGACACTGCTGTTTGTTCAGGGGCGTGATGGAAAAAGAAAGCAGAGAAGATGTGCAGCTGGGTCTGACTTCGACAAGCGTATTCTGGAAGAAGACTGATTGCACCACTGTTCTGATGGCAACTTCCAGAAGAGAACAGTCGCCAGCAAGGGTTTGCATTAGCAGAGCTGTTTAAGTCACTCTTGGAGTTGGTGGAGACTCGTGGCTGTCTTGAAAGGTCTCGCTTATTTCATTCTCACTGTGGAAGCTTCTTCTCTAGAAGAATATTTACCCAACTGAGAATTCTTTGAGGTGTTGGAGCAATCTGAAACCCGAGTTCCAAACCATCTCAAAGCGTACCTTGATAATAAGTAGAATAAGTAAGCATGATGGGAATAATTCATTCTTTTGTCTTGTCCTGACTCAGTTGAGTGAATACTAGTTTTGGTGTAGGATGGCCTTTTCTCTTGGATGTGTTGGGAATGTTATTTTTTCAAAAAACCCCCAAAACTATTAATTTTAATACTAGGTTGGGCTTGTAAAGAGAAGGAAAGATACTGCGTTGGTGGTTCATTCAGTCACCTGGGGAGGGAACAGGAAAAACGAAAGTACACATAGCAAAATAGACCTCTGCCCTGTGTTTAATTTGATCACAGGGTCTTTTGCACTTATCAAAAGTGGATGTTGGTTGTCACAACTGCCAAGTGCATGATAAAAGGTAAAGGAACTGAGGCAGGGGCGTAATGGAGCACCTCATGAAGTTGACCAGGTAATATCATTTCCAAAACAAAGTGTCCTTGAATGATGGTGACAGGGGAGGATGGATAATCATAATAAACATTTTGTTAGTGTTTTCCTGGTATTGACTGGGTTTGCTTTACAAACTTTAAATATTCCGTATTTAAGTTTGTCACCAAATCAAAGAAGGAACTCTTAGCCAGGTTATTTTCGGTCACCCACCAGGCTACAGAAATTTCTGGCAGCAGTGTGTGTGTGTGTGTGTGTGTGTGTGTGTGTGTGTGTTCACGTTAAATTCATGTAAGTGTTGGGATAGACTTCTTTAATTCCAACACATTAGTTAACATTTCTGTGCAAACTCTCTACAACCCTTCAAGAAATTTCCCCCAAAGCTACTAGCATTCATTTTGATTTGTAAAACCATATAATGATGTGATGGTGAAAGAGTAGAGTTGGTTTTTATTCCTTTCTCAGGCTTTGCATATTAATAACTGATTTAACTAACATTCTGTATTTATGAGCTAAGGAGTGCTGGTGGTGCTAATGGGTAAGCATTGAACAGTTATCTGCAAGATTCTGGGTTCAAACCCACTAGCTGCTCTTTATAAAACACTGAGGCCGTCTGCTTCCATTCAGATTGACAGCTTCAGAAATCTTATGTAAGGTTTCTGTGGGTAGGATCAACTTGATAGCAGTGATTTGGGTTTATATCTATTCGAAATTTAAAAGTTCCTTTTTAGTATCTATATTAACATGGAACCTTAAAGAGAGCTCATTTAATTTTTCCAACCATGACTATGTTTAACAAATGGACATGTGTGCCTGATGAAGTAGGCTTTTTTGTGGGGGAGGTCCTCAACCAAGAATAGGCCTGTACTTCAAAAGCGGCTCCCAGGAGGGTAAGTTCTGTTCTTGGTCACAGTGGTGCTTGCAGCTGAACTCACTGTGGAAGGGAGGAGACTCAGAACTCATGCTGATTGGGAGATGGTGTCTTGAGCTGTTCAGAAATAACAGCAGAGGGAAGCATTGCCACCTCTAGTCTCTTCCAGACTGAGAGATGAAGTCTAAGCTGGTTGGTTCAGCCGGGTACACAGTGCCTTCAGTTGGGCACTAGTTATCTGTTATGGGGCATAGGTGGACCATGGGGTTTGCCCTATTGCCAATGTCTGTAGGTTTGTGGGCTGGTCAAGGTGGGAGTCTCACAGAACCTATGCTTGTCCACTTGTGGAGCAGAAGAATAGATGAATGACCGAAGACCTATTCTAGTCCTGGGGCAACTTCCAACTCTGATACTACTGCCTTGGCATGACCTTCCCACTTAGGACTAAGGCCATAGGGAAGGAGGGGAAAGTGGACTCTCTCTCTTATTCAAAAGGTATTTCAAAAGATAGTATATACTAAGAATCGGTGTTCTCAGAAAGGGGCAAGGGAACAACAAGTGATCTAAAGTCAATGGTGAGGAGGATGTAGGAGGCCTGGGAGGGCTTGATCAAGCGATCGTAACTAAGAGGAGTGAAACCCAAATGAAGGCTTAGTATGATCGAGGGACAAGAGAAAAGTAAAAGGAAATGAAGGAATGAACTAGGAAGCAAAGGACATTTATAGAGCCCTAGATACAGCCATGTACATAACAAATATATTTTTATATGATCGTGGGGAAATATATCTATACTCTATACAAATAGATATTTGTAGGTGTAGTATTAAGGTAGCAGATGGACATTGGGTCTCTACTCAAGTACTTGCAGAACGTAAGAACACTTTTGTTCTAGTCACCTGACGTTCCGTGGTGCTCACTATCCCAAAACAATCTCTGAGGACAAAGTGGGTGTATAAAGCAATGTGGTGTGCTGCTTCCATGTGGACTGTTAAATGGCTGCTGGTTTGAATACAAGCCATTAATATATGTGCCTCCAAAGCAAGCACAAATACAAGCCTTTAAGACCCAAACACTATCTGGTTGATAGCCGGCCACCAGCAGCTTCTTCACCATACTTTGCTGTAGTGCCGTTATCTTCAGTGGTCATTTCATGAAGGTGAGTATCAAGTAGGACCACGTGTCCACAGGGTTTTCATTGACTAGTTTTTGCAAGTAAACCAGCAGGTTTTTCTTCCTGGTCTGCCTTACTCTCCTCCCCGCTAGCCTTGTCCCTTCTCTAGAAGCTTAATAGCATTGTGTCAATAGGCAAACCTTCACAGACAGATTAGTGGTGACTGCATTTAATTCCAATTCTTTTTCTTGTCTACCCTTCATTAAATGGTCTTCAAGAATCTAACCCTTTTTAAAAGCCTTATAAAAGAAACTATCAAGTGTTTTTTCATTTTGCTCCCTGCAATTTTTGTAACATCATTTTATAAGGAACAAGCCAACACTTTTGATAGCCAGCCTCAAAGAGCCAGTGCTTCTTAACTTGCACATGTGGGCCCCCTCGCAGCAATTTTGTTGTCATAGATGATTTTAGAATAGGAGTAACTGGTAGCACTGCTGCTTCCAGTGTTTCTCAATGGTATGCCTATTCTGAGCTGTCCTCAGGTCGTGGTACCCAATTACAGGGTAATCGGGCTTTGTAGGGTTTGAAATTCAGGCTATTTAAATAACCCGGGTCTTAAAGGGTGGGAGATGTACAGTGTAGTGGGTAGCAGCATTAATTTGAATCTGAAATACTTGGGTTGGAGTCTAATAATGATACTTATTTGTTGAGGTGGTGTTGTGCGAATTACTTATTGTTTTTTCCTTGCCTGCTTCATCATGTGTAAGAGGAGGTTGTTTTTATGCTTGAGCATTAAACTAGTACATGTAAAGCATTTAGAATAGAGCCTTGCACTAAGCTGCTCTTTAAATTTTGTTTAGAATCATCATTAATATTACATGTTGACTGTTCCAAAAATCTTTTTTTCTTTTTCTTATTTTTTTTTTTGGGGGGGGGGGGCATCACTGCCTCTGGTGGTCGTGGAAGCTACCCAGTGCTGCTCCTGAGAGCCGCCGCTGGATTTGAACCGCCAAGCCCGTGGGCCGCAGTCCCGCACTCAACCACTTACGCCACCGGGGCTCAGTCCCCCAAAAATCTTTATAGCACTACCATGAAGTCTTCAGCTTGGAAAATGTCTGGGATAAAGATCGGATCCTCTTTGAAAAACAATTTTTTTTTTTAGGCATCACTGCCCTCTGGTGGTGGGAGTAGGAGGTCCAGCCTTTGCTCCTGTGGAACCTCTGCTGGAATTGAGCCTCCATCCCAGTGGGCTGCTGTCCCGCACACAACCACTACGCTGCTGGGGCTCAGCCCACAATTTTTTTTTTTTTAAGTTGTAGGTGTTAGAGTTTAACCTTTGTTTTACACTTGATCTTAGTCAAAAGGCCGAGAAATGATCATTTGGTTTTTCTTTTTATTTACTTATTTATTATTTTTTTTTTTTAGTTTTTCTTTTAGAAAACAACTTCTCTATTCTCGTTTGACCAATAAGTTCCAGTGTGGGGGCTGATGAGTTGCGGGGTTAGCTAGAAGGCGAGAAAACAGAGCTTGTCAAGGAGCTGTGCAGAGATGCCAGTCTATGCAGTGATTCAGTATCAGATGTGTCCTTGAGCAAAGTATTACTATTACCGTAAGCTCAATGGATTTCCTCTCAGCCACTGTAGGCTTCTCTTTAAGCGCAGAAAAGAAGCTCCTTGATGTGTGCTCCCTGTAGTTTTCACTTGTCCATTGACCTGTAGCACACCTTGCGAAGCTCTGTAAAGGGACTCAGGACACAGGCCAACTCACAACGTGTTCTGGCCTCCCCTTCCAAGGGTGGATGTGTATTTTGAGTATTTTCAGTAGGTATTTGGCCTTCATGGTTCCTGCTACTCTACACGGTTTCCCAGGGCCCTTCTGAACTCTGCCTACAATGTATGTGTGGTGTTCAGGGTTGATAGAGAATGCGTTTGGAAGAAGTTAGTGACCAAAGAGTTTTCATTATTAGTAGGATACACACAACATATATACTCAAATAGATTTTGTCTTTCAAATAATCTGATTTGGGTGGTAAATTGGAACAGAAATTGGAGAGGTTAATTTTAATTCATACTTGTCAGAGCTGAGAAACCATGATAGCAAATCCTCAGTCAAAGAGGGTGTTGCACGTTCGGGGAGCCTTTGTTTCCTCTCCCCGATTGGGTCCTCATAACTGAGAGCCATGGTTAACCTCGTCTCACTGTCACATTTCTTAATGAACTTACAAGAGTACTCATACAGCTGAAAGAATATTTGATTGTAGTGTAATAAGATATTTCAAGCTATCATTTTAAGGAGCCCAACCCGTTTCACCAACTTTAGTCGGTTTTTTTGTTTTCTTTTCAAGGCTGTGGCTTTTGTGGCGTTAAGTTTTTCAATTATTTAAAAAAAAAAGTGTGTGTGTGTGTGTGTGTGTGTGTGTGTGTAGGACTTTGCACAGTGATCA
Source organism: Nesogale talazaci (assembly GCA_004026705.1). Classification (NCBI taxonomy): domain Eukaryota; kingdom Metazoa; phylum Chordata; class Mammalia; order Afrosoricida; family Tenrecidae; genus Nesogale; species Nesogale talazaci. Next base: position 6,427 of record PVJH01009499.1, read on the forward strand.
AGATAACTTGGCTGCTGCCTAAAGTCCTGCAGTTTGACTGCACTAGCTAGTCTGAGAGAAAAATGTGGCCGTCTGCTTCCATAAAGATTAGAGCCTCAGAAACTCCAAGGACCGTTATATCCCACTGTGTCCTGTCATGTCCTACGGTGTCCTGCCGTATCTTCCTATATGGTGTTGCAATGAATTGCCATCAACGCAGTGGTGGTGAATTGGGTGTTTGATTCAAGGATAACCGTTTTCTACTTTATACGATGTGCTTGAAATTGCCATAGGATTGGTGTTGTTTTGAACAAAAAACACTGTCCCACCCCACTCCCACCTCTGGTTTTTCACTTGCAAAATGGCACTCCTACAGATGAATTTCTTTATCTTGTGATGCTTGGAGGAAGATTAGAAGCCACTTGAACAGCATTGCCGTGACCAGTGTATTTTGTAGTCTTATTTATTTATTTTTTTTGGAGGGCATCACTGCTCTCCGGTGGTGGGAGTAGGAGGTCCAGCCCCACTGCTGGAATTGAACCTCTGTCCCAGTGGGCCGCAGTCCCGCACACAACCACTACGCCACCGGGGCTCAGCCCCAACTCTTGTTTTATTTATTTATTTATTTTATTTTATTTTTTTGTATTTTGTAGTCTTATGGTATGGCTATTAGATACAGTATTAGAAGCCTGATATAGAGTCCAACACCCTATAAATCCTCTGACTTCCCATTCCCAGGAGTCATGAGAGCTGCAGGCCCCTGCTGCAAATGACATGTCCCCAGGAGAGAGAGTGAAGGGTGTTTTATAACGAATGGTAGGTGCACATGAGGTGATGCCTAACCTCTGCTGTCTCCCAGTCACCCGTCTTTGTACATAAAAACACGATTCTGGACCCAGTGATTTGTACTTAATTATGCTTTTCCCTTCATAACGATTTTAGCTGGTTTATGACTTGAATTGAAACCAGGAAATTAAAAAGAGGAGACCTGTCGTGCTCTGCCCTCACCAACCAGAAGTCTCCTGTGGTATCTTAAGCAGAATAGTTGCTTCAGTGTATCTGCACTTCTGTCTTTGAAGGTGGTTTCTGCTTAAAAAGTGGTGGCTCTCTAGCAGAGCTGTGGGGTAAATTGTGCCTCCCTCTTCTCTCAGGACGGACTTTTCCCAGAAGCTTTCCTGTCTTGCTGGCTCTGTTTTCCTAGAAGATTCAGCCCACGATTAAAATGTCTTGGGTCCCCACCTACACTTTGTGTGGGGTGCCCTGTTGTGGGACACCTTCACCAGACCGTCTCGGTTTACAGACACTCTCCCTTTGGGAAATAGCCAGAAACACCCAGACTTCCTCGTTGCCTTTTCTCTATTTGGAGTAGCAGCTTTGCCTAGTGTAGGGGAGGGGGTGCTAGGTGGGGACGGGGGCGGGGCTTGTGTTTAAGGGGTTCAGGAGCAGGGGGTTTAAGTGTGTCTTTTGTGTTTGCAAGGCACTAACACCACTCCCGTCTGTATTTAAATGCTGTCCCCAGGTTACGACTATGGCTATGTCTGCGTGGAGTTTTCACTCTTGGAAGATGCCATCGGATGCATGGAGGCCAACCAGGTTGCTTTATACTTCGGTCAAACGATGCTGAAAGGATCTATTTTACATGTGTGGGGAGGGGGGGTTTCAGATGATTTCCCTTTGGAAAGGTAGGAGAAAGCCACGTTCGGAGCATCCACATTCCAACCAAAAGGCCATTATGAGGAAAAGCTTAAACGATGCCGGGACGGTTTCTCTACGAGAGTTCATGGGGCAGCGTGTGTTTTCAAAACCCATCTGCAGTTGGACGAGATTCCAGAGACATCGGATTGGGGGGGGGCAGGGGGCGGGGTGGACAGGTCTGGGAGTGTTCCCCTTGAATTGCGACTGAGATGGGGTTCCTGATAACAAAGCATGATCATGGTGACCCAAGAAGTGGCCTGGCCCTGGGCTTCCAGATCTGGCGTACTCTCAGACCAGGGTGAAGACTCTTGGGTGGTGGCAGCTCCTGTGGCCCCCAGGTCTTGCCTGTGCGTGCCTGGTGTGCAAGAACGCCACTGGGGGGAGGGGGGATTCCAGGCGGCTCGTGTCTGTCGTGGTGGTCGGGGGCTCTGCCGACTCCCGTCGCGCCCTCAGGCCTGGCTGCATAGCTGTGACTGCGTCTGTGCTTGGGGTCGGCCGTTGGGAGGCATTCTGCTCTCTGACACTCGTGTTGCCAGTCGGGTCTATGATCGAACCCTGCTGGTAGCCTGGGGGCAGGAAGGGATCGAGGGATAGCAGCTCCTTGTCATGGTGTTCCCCCTGGGCGCACTCCATCCACTTCTCTCTGATACCTGCTTTGGAAAATGGCAAAAGGAAGCTTAGCGATGCAGTTTCTTCTTCACGTAAACATTGCCCGTACTTAACCTTACATTGGCTGTCTTCTCCGCGGCCCGCCTCATTACACTCCACCGTCCCTGTTTCGCCATGCCCTCCCCTCGTGTGTATGGATAGCAAGCACCGAGTAGAGGCCACGTTCCTGTTCTTACAACACCACCGGGCCCTCAGAGAGGAGGTGGAGTTGAGATCACACCTCCACCTGAAGGACTTCTCATAGACCGACTTTTGTAGTGCATCCCATTCAGTCAGTCTTTCACAAACACCACCATGTATGGACCAGAAACTGCTGCCCGCCAACTTGGGAGAGCAGAGTAAGGTCCCGATCTGTATGCCAGTGATTGATGCCATCTGACAGCCTGTTGTCCTCCTATGAGAGCGTCGATTGAGAACAGCCATCTCGTTATCGGCGAGTAGTTCTGGAGCCTTGTGCAGCTGTACTCAGTGCTGTGCATGGCAGGGATAAAATGGAAGAGCCATGGCCAATGCAGTCTCATTTGCACCGTTTCCCCAACATGGCGTTTCTTCTAGAACAGTGCTTCTCCACCTTCCTCATGCGGCCGTCCTCTAATACAGTTCCTCGTGTGGTGGTGCCCTCCCCAACCATAAAATTATTTTCGTTGCTCCTTCATAACTCTCATGTTGCTACTGTGATGAATCATCATGTAAATATCTGATATACAGGATGTATTAGAGGTCTCCTGTGAAAAGGGCTTTCAGCCCCCAAAGGGGTCCTGACCCTCAGGTTGAGAACCACTGCTCTAGACCGTAGTGCTCCTCTCCCCCCCCCCACCCCCCGCCCGAGAGTAGTGCTTTTTATTAAAGTTAATTTAACTTTTAATTTCAAAAATGCCAGCTTCACGCTCTTTCACCCCAACAAAAACTCTTGTCTAAAATATCCATACACCTAGAGTGTGGGCTTCAATGGAACCAGGGCCGCCTGCTTTACAAGGAAAACTCTCCTTAGGTGGCTCTTGTAGTTCCCACAGCTGGAAATGACTCCTTTGCACAAGCAGGAGCATGCAGGCGTGCCTTACAGACATTCCTCCTCAGCCGTTCCTTGAGCACTCTTAGGACCAGCCCAAAGCAGGAGCAGGCCCCAATTCTTCTCGCTCCGAGCTTGAGGGTGTTTCTGTAGTTGTGTGTCCTTGTGTGCAGGGTACCATGTGACGCTGTGCAACAATGCCAGGAAGAGACCACCTCTGCCTTGGGCTTTATAATCGCAGGCCAACATTTCATGGTACCCATGGATGAAATAAACTTCAAATTTCTCTCGGCTCTCATTTTCAGTATCCACAGGAGTTATTTCCTAATAAAGCATTCTTGCACATTCTCCCTCCCATTTTCTATATTTTCATTCTCCCCGGACCGTAGACAGAGAGCATACATAGCACACTGCTAGCACTTCCCCGTTGAACGGGACGGATTCCATGGTCCCCTGAGCATGCTCTTGAGGGTTTTTTTTAATTAATTTTTTTTGGGGGGGGCATCCCTGCCCTCAAGTGGTGGGAGTAGGAGGCCCAGCCTTTGCTCCGTGGAGCTGGAATCGAACCTCCATCCCAGTGGGCCGCAGTCCCGCGCACAACCACTACGCCACCGGGGCTCAGTCCTCATGCTCTTGAGTTTTAGTGTGTGCACTTCGATGAGAAGAAAAAAAATTTTTTTCACAATGGGATTTTCATGGACGTATTTTCCATTTTGGTAAAATATGTCTAAAATAAAACTACCCCCTCCCTTTTTCTCTTTTTCCTTTTTAAGTCTGCAGCTTAGTGGTGTACATTCTCAATGCTGTAAAATGATCTCCACTGAAACATGTTTGCCATCTTAATCCAAGAAAATGAGCACAGTCTGACAGTATGCCACAGCAAAGAAGAGGGCAGGTTTTAGAGTTTGCTGTTCCTGCCCACCTTCATTAAGTTACCATTGGCAGGTCTTTAACTTCCCTCAGCTTCAGTTCCCCCTGTCAGGAATGTTGCTGGAACCTACTCTGGGGACTAGGGGTGCATTAGCTATAAGCATGAGCACCTGCTGTGTGCCAGGTGTCTTTCTGGGTGCTGGGGCTAAAGCTGTGAAGAAGACAGAAGACAGTGGCTTTTATCTTCACAGGCAAAGGTCATGTACGCACGCAGACGCATGAGGTCATCACGCCAAGTGCTTTGAGAGGGTGTGCGATGGAGCAGTTTGAGTCAGGTGGTTGGCGAAGCTGCAGGAGGCATGGCACAGCATTTGGAAGGGTGATGTGTAGGACTCTTTGTTCTCAGTGACTCGCTTTGAAAGAGCTTTCTGCCAGCTTGCTTCCTGAGGATTGTGAGTTGTATGTGCCCAGTGAGGAAAGCCAAGGCCTGCCCTGTGCCTTTAAGGGGGGCTCAAACCCGGGGGCACTCTAGCAGGACTGAGCCTCAGGGAGACCCACCAGGGCACCCCTTAGCCAGGAGCTGTATGGGGAACGATATTAAGCAAATGGTGCTGTCGCCATAGCTGTGTGGAAGGGGCAGAGTCTTTCATTCCACCCAGAAGGGTTTCTAACGGTTGTTACATGCTCTTTTCTCTCTCCTTTGCTGTCCACGCCCCGGGAGGTTTGGGGTGACTATCGTCTCTCTCCCTGGGTGTTGGAGCCCTGGTGGCATTGTGCATTGTACCCCCACCTCGTCTCACCACTGGAGAAAGAGGCGGTACTCTGTCCTCGGAAGGGCTCTGTGGTGGTAGGGCTGGGAGTGTTCCTGGGCGGGCGCCACCTCCTGCGGGGCCCTCTCAGTGGTCGGCCACTTGTGAGTCCTCGACTAGCTGCCCCTCAAGCAGTTGTCATTTGGTCTGCACGCATGAGACACTTTATTTTCTCTGACTTCGTTCTTAAGTTGACAGAGTTGATGTTTGTACCTGAGTATTCACTGAAATTCCCCTTCGCCCCAAGAAATCACTAGAAGAGTTTATCTCTAGAGTTTGTGCAGTTTTCTTGGCATCCTTGGTCTCTAGTTAAGGAGGAATTGATTGTGTGACAGAATCAGTCTGACTTTTCAAAGCAGGACAAAAAAGGATACTGTTAACACCTAATGCAAAAATTCTGAGTGACCTTACCCAGGAGTGCTTGGAGGAGAGACTGTACCAGTGGGACGACACCGAAATCCATGCCTGTACCATGTTTCACAGAAACTTAGAGACGTCTCCCTCTAAGAACAACAGAAGCGCTTTTTGTGGATCTAGTATACATACCTACAAGGATAAAAATAGGCGGATTTACTTTGTGAGTCATCTAATGCCCTCTGGTCAGAGCTGTTAGTTTGTCTGCGGGCACTGGTATTGTTGCCATGGTTTTTTGTTTAACGATAAAAATAATGATTCCTATATCATAATTCAGTAGTTTAACCATACTAAAAGGAGTTGTATATAGTCATCACCACAGTTGATTTTAGTTGATTTTAGGTTTTTGTTTTGGGGGCATCACTGCCCTCTGGTGGTGGGAGTAGGAGGCCCAGTCTTTGTTCCTGTAGAGCCGCTGCTGGAATTGAACCTCCATCCCAGTGGGCCGCAGTCCTGCGCACAACCACTATCCCACCGGGGCTCAGCACTCCAGTATTTTTATAGTTGCTGATTTTGTTAAAATGTTTGCTGTAGGCTGAGCCCTGGTGGCGTAGTGGTTGTGCGCGGGACTGCGGCGGCCCACTGGGACGGAGGTTCAATTCCAGCAGTGGGGCTGGGCCTCCTACTCCCACCACCGGAGAGCAGTGATGCCAAAAAAAAAAAAAGTGTTTGCTGTAGCTACGTTATTTTGGTAATTATTATTTGTGGATCTATATCAATAGCATTTTAAAGAATGAAATAGTATGTAAAAGAGGGGAAAGCTCTTTTAAAGCTCCCACCCAGTTACCAATAATGTTACCATCCCATATAGAAAGATTTTACAAAAGAATTTTGTCATTAGTAGTTCTGAGATCTAAGAAATACTACCTTTAAGCAATTTCCGACTCACCACCCTCCCATCCTCTCTGACTCACAGTGACCCCGTTGGACAGGGCAGGAGTGGCCCCTGGACTTCCCAGGCTTCGTAGCTCTCTCTCTCCACCAGGGCAGAAAGTCTTGCTTCTCTTCTACAGAACCCCTGGTGGTTTTGAACTGCTGGCGTTGCCATAACCCTGGGTCTTCAGGTCTCTTTCCAACTATCCTGGGGACCTCAAGTAATTCATGGAAGGTAGGATGAAAAGTTAATGGGATTTCTCTGTCAACTGTTTGGCGTGCCCTCACATCGGTCACGGAGGCCTGGTGGCGTACTGGCTACGTACTGGACAGTGATCAGAAAGGCCAGCAGTTTGAAACCACCAGCTGTTCCAGGGAGAAGGATGAGGTTCTGTACTTCCATGGAAGTGTCATCTTCCCTGTGCTGTTAGGCTGCTGTGCGTCTGCATCGACTCCTTGTTGGTGAGTTGTTGAGTTTGATATTTACCACGTGTCATTGATTCGTTGAAATTAAACATCGCTCAGATTCTGTGTGGGAGGAGTCTGTACAGGGGCGTGAGTCAGGGCGGGGCTGACACTGACCGCTCTCGATGGCATCACGCCCCTGACCCCTCTGGGACTGTGATGCACTGGCATTGAGCTGGCACGGGGAGCGGAGGTTGTGGACGGGTGCTCCTGGGTCCAGCAGAGTGAAGAGAGGCAGATGGCTGATGTCCAGGATGTCTGTGGGAGCAGGTCTGAGTGGGAGGTCTCCTTGTCATTAACTTCAGGCAATAGGGAAAACTTGTGTCTTATGGATGGGGAGACTTGTGAGACCATAGCAAACAATCTGGGTGCGGGTCCAGTGTGTGGGAGTCGTTTCCAAGTTGGTCGAGATGCTAAGTAATTTATGTTGGGTATTCTTGGAGAAACAGCAAGCAGCGATTTTGATAAATACTTGCAAGGCTGTGGTGGTGTTGCCAAAGCAAACTATTCCCAAACATCTTCACTGAGGGCAACGTAGCATCCTGGCCAGAGCTCACGGGGGCAACTTGTGGCCCTGCCCGTCTTTCTGGAAACTTCCATCACAACATCCCCTCCTGGTGGCTCAGCAGGGCTATGGGTAGGAAACCGAAAGGAAAGTTGTATTCTAAAATGAATGTAAACTAAGGGCTATTGAAGGTCTCTCTCAAAGGAGTGTTGGGTATTGGAAGAATTAAAGATGGTCTTAAGGATTCATGTTATGATTGTGCAATGCGGTAGCACATCTGGTACGAGTGTCCAGCGGACAAGACGCGTCTGTCACAGAAGCTAAATGTAGGACTCTGGGTTGGATTCCTGCACTCATCACTTACGGTGTCTTTTACCCACTCTGTGTCTGTTTCCTGTCAAACCTCTGAGGTCTGAGTTAATGCACATACAGTGACTAGAACTTGATAAACTTAAGATTGATGCTTGGTATCATGCCTTCCAACCTAGCTGGAGCAAAGTTGCAGGGCTACAGCAACTCCAGTCTTGGCTTCATGAGCATTCAGCTAAGGGAAGGATCTGGTGGGAGTGCCCAGGAGGCTTAAGCTTCAACGATACTTCATTTACATGATTGGCTTGTACTATCGGTAAGACTGCTTGTAGGCCTCCTTAGAGATTTCCATTGCCTTAGTCTTCAAAGAGAGAAAAATCCCTTATTAAGAGAAAGAGCAGAATACAGTACGGCATGAGCATGGAGCACAGTTAGCACACCCTAGAAATCTACCTTGAGACTATAGAGCTGTAAGCTGTGATATATAGTAATGTTTGGTAGGCCTCTCTCCAGTTATAAAACCCAGACCCACTGTGTGTAGTCTATTCAACTCATTACGACCCCATATTGGACGTCCAAGCCTATCTTTTTTTAAAAAATCATTTTATTGGCGGCTTATACAGCTCTTAGCACAACCCTTCCTTTCATCCATTGTGTCAAGCACATTTGTACATTTGTTGCCCTCATCATTTTCAAAACATTTTCTTTTTACTTAAGCCCTTGTTACCGGCTCTTCATTCCGCCCCCGCTCATAGCTCTTTCTAATTTATAAATTGTTAATTTTTTCCATGTCGTACACTGACAGATGTCTCCCTATACCCACTTTTCTGTTGCCCGGCCCCCAGGGAGCAGGTGATATGTGGATAATTATGATCGGTTACCCCCTTTCTCCCCCTCCTCTCCCTCCCTTCCTGGTCGCTGCTCTCATTATTGGTTCTGAGGGTTTATCTGACCTGTGTTTATCTGTCCTGTGTTCCAGCTTTTATCTGTACACGTGTATAAATCTAGCCGGACTTGCAAAGTAGAATTGGGGTCAAGATAGTGGTGGGGGATGGGGGGGTGGGGATGGAGAGACGAGACGTATTCAAGAGCTAGAGGAAAGTTGTATGTTTGTTTCATCAGTGCTATACTGCACCCTGAGTGGCTCGTCTCTTCCCAGTGACCCTTCTGTAATGTCCAGTTGCCTACACAAATGGGCTTTGGGTCTCCACTCTGCACTCCCCCTCACTCACATTGATAGGATTTTTTGTTCTGGATCTTTCATGCCTGATACCTGATTCCATCGACACCTCATGATCACACAGACTGGTGCACTTCTTCCATGTGGGATTTGTGCTTCTCAGCCAGACGGCCGTTTGTTTATCTTCAGGCCTTTGAGACCCCAGGCGCTGTGCCTTTTCATAGCCGGGCACCATCTGCTTTCTTCACACTTGCTTTTGCACCCATTTTGTCTTCAGTGAACATGTCAGGAAGCTGAGCATCACGGAACGTCGAGTTATTAGAACAAAGTGTTCTTATGTTGTACTTGAGTAGAGGCCCTATGTCTATCTGCTACCTTAATGCTTGACGTAGAAATAGGTATACGTACATAGATCTGTTTCACTATTGTTATATATAAATGTATTTGCATATGTACATGCCTGTATTTAGACCTCTATAAATGCCCTTTGCCACCTAGTTCTTTCCTCCTATTTCCTTTTACTTTCCTCATGTTCCACTATTGGATCTCTTTTGTTTGGGTTTCAGTAATTCCTCTCGGTTACATTGCCCTTGATAAAGCTGATCACTTGTTGTTTCCTTGCCCCTGAGTTTGTTAACACCCACTTCCTTTCCCTATCTCCCCTCTTCCCATACCCACCCTCAGCCCCGACCATTGGTCCCGTTGTTTTCTCCTGCCTGTAAGTCTTCATAGGAGCAGCCAGCTTCATTTTCCTCCTTCAGAGCAACTGGGGGGATGTGAACTTCAGACCTTGGAGTTGATCGTTCAGCACGTGCCCCACAGTACTCCCAGGCTACCTTCTCCAGTGATGAGCATTGTTCCAGAGTGGGTTCAAATAAACCGCTATGTTTGACAGTTTTAGAGGAAACTCTGGTGCCTCTTACAGAAACGCTTATAATTATTGTTATCTTACATAAGCCAAGGTTCATTTCTGTGGGCTGAAGAATTTCTTCATTTGTGCTGAACTGGAAACGTGCCTGTATGTTTTAACCTTGGGCTTCCAACGAGGTCACATCTCTTTCAGCTTGTATTTTTAGTTACTGTTTGACTTTTTATAAAGTGGATTGTGCACGTGTTAGTTTTCATAGTGTTGTGCCTTTGGGGAGCCGATGACAGATGGTTGTTGAAAAAGGCTGCAGACCGTGAATCTAATGGACTAGCTTATTCAGAGCTTATTCAGATGTGTTCTTTTAACCGGTTTGTCACCTGTATGCCTCCTGACTGTGGAGGACTGGGAGCACAGGAAGGGCTGGCAGTCTAGCGTTCTGTAACTTCTAGTCTCAGTTGTCTCTTCCATAAGTGTGGGTATTCCTGGCGTGTGCTTCAAAGCAGTCCTGAGCTTGGAGTACGAATGGATAAGAAGTGGTTGGCGGAATGGATTTTCTTTGGTTGTTATTGAGTTGAGTGTAGGGTTCCCTTGCTTCGGTTCTGACCCATACCGGCCCTGTGCACAGCAGATGAAAACACCACCCAGCCCTGGCGCCAGCCTCATGCCTGTTCCCGTGCCGAGCCCACGGTTGCTGTCCCTGTGTCTGCACGTCTCATTGAGGGCCTTCTCTTTCTTGCTGCCTCTCCATCGTGCCACCCATTCAGTCCTTCTCCAGGGACTGGCCTGCCCTATCTACAGGTCCCTAGCATGTAAGACAACGTTTTCCATCTTGGCCTCTAAGGAGCACTCTGGCCAGACTTCTTCCAAGACATGGAGAAGACCACAGAAGAATAAATGCATTTGAATTGTGGGGCCGGAGAGCACTACCGAAAGTACGCGCGACTGCCGACAGGACAACGGATCCGCCTTGGAAACCCATCTGTCTGTTGTGGAGAGCGTGCAGTGAAAGGTCTCGGCTCAGCTGACTCTCTGCCCTTTCCCGGGCTCAGCATTCAGAGGTCCCTGGCATGGGGCGGCCGGATTTGTAGCAGCAGATTCCCTTGATGCTGCAGCCCAGTTCCCCTTCCGTGAGACCAGCTGTGTGGACTGAAAGAAAGCAAGAGGGCGTAGGTGGGCAGCCCCTGGCCTGACTCATAATGACCCTGTAGGACAGGGGAGAGCCACCCCTGTGGGTTTCTTAGATTGTAACTCTTCAGGAGTAGAACGCCTCGTCTTTCCCCGGTGGGGGTGACTGGTGGTTTTGAACTGCAGACCCCGCACTTTGCAGCCCATTGTGTAGCCAACTCTGCCTCTCGGGCTCCCTCAGGTGATCGCAGTAGGCTCCTGCGATTCAGCCCACGAGTTGGGGTCAGCCTCCATATCCCAAGCACTTGATAGCAGTGACTGGAACAAACGAATATTGAGAGTTTTCAAAACAGATGGTTCATCACATATCTGATACTTTCCTAGGGAACTGCTTTAAATGTGGGTGCTGGTTTTTACAGCCTCGTTCTGGTGTATTAAACATTTGAAGCTGCTATGGAACATCTTTTCATAAATTTTATTTTAAAGGAAGTTTCGCGGAGCCTTATAATTGAAATCAGTAAGGGATAACATGTACTTCGTTTCAATATGGTAGTTTCTTTGCTGCATATGAAATCTCTGTTGTCAGGGGAACTGACTGTGGAACACTGCTTGATATGTTTGGAACCACATTGGAAGTATCAAAAAAACAACTCATTTGTGCCATGCCTGCCTGGGCTAAGTGGATTCATTTAATTATGAATTGGTTAAATTAACTTTATATGAATAAAATGGATTCAACTTATTTATTAAGTCACTGCATATATACTTGAGTATAAGCTCAGTTCTCCAGTACATTTTTATTTATTTTTTGGGAGGGAGGGGGGCATCACTGACCTCTGGTGGTGGAAGTAGGAGGCCCAGCCTTGCTGCTGGATTTGAACCTCCAACCCAGTGGGCCACAGTCCCACGCACAACCACTACGCCACCGGGGTTCAGCCCACTCCAGTACATTTTTAATGCAGTTTTTGTTCTAACATTAGGGGCCTCTACTGATATTTGGCGTCAGCTTACACTTGAGTATATATGGTAACTGTTTCTTAATGACAATGAATATTTCTCCTGATCTTCTACAGTAGTGGTTCTCAACCTTCCTCATGCCATGACCCTTTAATACAGTTCCTCATGTGGTGGGGACCCTCCCATCCAACCATAAAATTACTTTGGTTGCCACTTCATAACTGTAATTTTGCTACTGTTATGAATCGGGCCACCCCTATGAAAGGGTTGTTCAACCCCCAAAGGGGCTGCAATCCACAGTTGGGGACTGCTGTTGTAGAGGGAGGAGACTGCTTAAATTTTTAGTTTTCATTTTTAAATAATCAGGACTTTAGAAGAGGTACTTTGAAGAGTAAGGACATGGAGCTTGGTAGAGGGTCACTGAAGAAGAAGAGGGACACAGTCAGTCGTGACAGCAGTCGGCTCTGGCGTAGTGTGAATCGTGAGGGTGGCACAGAGCTGGCAGCGCTTCGTCTTGTTGCGAGTCAGGTTGCTGTGAATGGGAGCCCACCTGACAATGCCCCAAAATGCCAGCAGCAGAAAGACTCAAGCATGGTCGAAAGAACCCACATATTCTTCATTATGCATTGGTCACACTTGATCCTAGCCAAAAGGCTGAGAAGCGATAGAAAATTATGATTACTATTTTATCATCTATAGAACTTTTCCTCATGTTCTTCTGGTCTAGAATCAATCCAGGATCCCATGTTGTATTTGGTTGATGTGTCTCCTTTTCCTGTGACACAGTCTTTGACGGTGTTGGCACTTCTGAATAATATTGGGCAGTTGTTTTGTAGGATGTCTCTCAGTGGGAGAGACAGTCTCTGATGTTTCCTTGTCACTGCTTTCAGATTGTACAAAGTCGGACAGTGCCCATTGACCAGTACTGAGAGCTCGGATCGGATCAGGTAGTCGGGTAGTGTGGTCCTGAGACCTGTGGCCCTTAGACACTCGTCAAGCCTGGGGCTGAACCCTTTTCCAGGGATCATCTTTCAGCCAGTCAACAGTTCAGTAAAGTCAGTAACACCAGGGAAGGATGAACTGCTCCGTGCAACAGGCATGCAAGAGAGAAAGGGCAGCATATGTCCAGAACACAGCTCGGGGAGTAGCAAACCCTGGAGTGAATTCGGGGTCATGCTGTCAGCTCCAACTCAGTGGCCCTGTGCCTCACGGTTCTGTCTTGGGTATTGATTCTGGGCACTGTGCCCACATTTAACATGACCCTTTTCAGTGCAGTTGGCAGTGGCAACCTGGCAGCCTCCAGGTTCTTCTGATCCCGGGTTCTGGAGACTGATGACTGAAGGGTCCATTAATCGATGGGACTGATTGTTTCCTTATGTCCTTAGATTTTCTTCATCCTTCTTTCTTCTGGGTGGGAAGGATTAATGAACTTTTAAAAAGACTCCAATTGCGAGCTGAGCCCCGGTGGCGTAAGTGGTTGAGTGCGGAACTGCAGCCCGGGCTTGGCGGTTCAAATCCACCAGCGGCTCTCAGGAGCGGCATTGGGTAGCGCCCACAACCACCAGAGATAGTGATGCCCACAAAAACAAAATACTCCAATTGCTAACTCATCAAAGTAGGATATATGGAATTGTTTTCATGAGCTATATTATGTCAGTTCACCTGGGTGTCCCCTGAGACAATAGCTTGGAGTCCCCAGCTCCAGCAACTCATTCCCTTAAGGAATTGATTATGTCTAAGAAGTTTACATAACCTTGTCCTCCATATGCCCCCATAACACTCATGAATACATTTGCAGCAAAAGTAAATAAAATCCATAAATGGAGAGCTGAGCCCCGGTGGCGTAGTGTTTGTGCACGGGACTGCGGCCCACTGGGATGGAGGTTCAATTCCAGCTCCATGGAGCAAATGCTGGGCCTCCTACTCCCACCACCTGAGGGCAGTGATGCCCCCCCCAAAAAAAAAGAAAAGAAAAAAAAAATCCATAAATGGAAATATCCTCTGTCAAGCCTCTATTCATGCATATCCTCCCACATTGCCTCCCGCGCCTGTTCAGCCTACTGTCTGTGCAACATCTGCTTGTAGACTCACTGTTAGAGGACTGTGTATGTAACAGTGTTTATCTCTGTTGCCTTCAACTCTTGGAAACTTCCCAGTTTCTGCTCCACCCATCATTTTCTTTTCTTTTCTTTTTTTTTTTGGGGGGGGGGGGTGGCATCACTGCCCTCTGGTGGTGGGAGTAGGAGACCCAGCCTTGCTGCTGGATTTGAACCTCCAACCCAGTAGGTTGCACACAACCCGCGCACAACCACTACGCCACCGGAGCTCAGCCTTCCACCCATCATTTTCAAAGATTTTTTTTTTTAATTAGGACACAAAAAAAGTCGGGGGGGGGGGTGTCAAAAGAAGTGAAATCAAGACAGTAGTTGCTTAATGATGTCCCTTTGAAACTTGCACAAAATTGTCCTTATTTGAAGAGAATTAGCAGAAATATTGTGTGGAGGACTTTCTCATGAAGCTTTCCTGTGCATTTTTCTGCTAAAGCTTTGACTAATGTTTTTACAACACTCTCATCATAGCAAATGTTACTGTTCTTTGGCCCTTCAGAAACGGACAACATGCCTTGAGTCTCCTCAAAAACTTGTCATAGCAAGTGTGGTGAAGAAAGCTGATTGTGCCCAGCTATCGAAAGATACAGCGTCTGGGGCCTTAAAGTCTTAATAAACAAGCGGCCAGCTCGTTCAGAGGCAACAAAATCCGCATGGAAGATGCACATCAGCCTGAGTGATCACGAGGTGTTCAAGGGATCGGGCTACGGGCACTAAAGAACAAAAAATCATACTGTGAATGAGGGGGAGTGCGGAGTGGAGACCAAAACCCATCTGTAGCCAACTGGACATACAGAAGGGTTGTGGGGAGACGTGAACCAGTCAAGGTACTGTTTTGCACCTATGAAGCATATATAACTTCCCTCTAGTTCTTTAATGCTTCCTCCCCCCGACTCTCACGATCCCATTTGTCCCTTACAAATCAGGCTAGACCAGCACGTGTACATTGGTACGGAGAGATAAGAACTGGAAACACAGGAAATCCAGGATAGAGAAACCCCTCAGGACCAATTGTGAGAGTCATGATACGGGGAGGGTCAGGGGCGACAAAGTTGAAAGGGGAAACAGATCACAAGAATCTACATACATCTCTCCTCCCCTCCCCACCCCTGGGGACGGACAACAGAAAAGTAGGCGAAGGAGACGTCAGACAGTGTAAGACATGACAAAGTAATAATAATTTATAAATAGTATGGGTGGGCTCTTGAGGGAGGGGGAAATGAGCTATTACCAAGGACTGAAGTAGAAAGCAAACGTTTTGAGAATGATACTGGCAACAAATGTGCATCACGTGATGGATGGATGCATGGATGGATTGTGATAATAGTTGTATGAGCCTCTAATAAAATGGTTTTAAAAAGAAAAAGCAGCGGGCTGAGCCCCGGTGGCGTAGTGGCTGAGTGCGGGACTGCAGCCCACTGGCTTAGTGGTTCAAATCCAGTAGCAGCTCTCCAGGAGCAAGGCTGGGCCTCCCACTCCCACCAGAGGGCAGTGATGCCCAAAAAAAGAAAAAGAAAGAGCAGCAAACCCTCTTGTCCTGATGTCGCTCTTGCCCGGGTCCTATGTGTGGACCTGACCGTCGCTGTAGTCCCTGCTGCAATTGTGTTCTGTCCATGGGTCCCACTGGGGGCTCCTTGTTTCAATTTCAGTTCTGCACAAAATGATACAGACCCTTCCTGATCCTCCTCATTAGAAATTTCCAGTGAAACCTGTGCTCTTGTCTGCAGCAGATCTGCTCAGTGTGGACATCCATCAGATCGAGAGTTTGCTCAACTTCTCATTTGTCAGTCAGACTTGTGCAAGTTGAACCAGTGGAGATGTCTGTGGTGTCAGCTTCTTTTTTCTCCACTTAATCATCTGTTCTCTCCAATTAGGGCAGGAACCAGATTGCAAAATGATACGGATGATCTGCTGCTGTGGCCTCCATCTTTAATACCATCACCTCATTTTTTTTTTGAAATGCAGAAAATAGGCTTTATTGGAGGTAGTGAAGGACTTTTGGGGAAGAGAAGGGATATAGCAAAGAGAGAGAGAGGCTTATAGACAGACAGACAGCTGCATCTTGAGCTCCAGGGAAGGCCAGGGAAGCCGCCCATCACCTCATTTTTTTTTTTTTTGTGGGCATCACTGCCTCTGGTGGTTGTGGTCGCTACCCAGTGCCACCCCTGAGAGCCGCCGCTGGATTTGAACCGCCAAGCCCACGGGCTGCAGTCCCACACTCAACCCCTTACGCCACCGGGGCTGAGCCCATCACCTCATTTTTAAAAAATAAGCTGTCTGCTTGTCAGCTGTTGATTTCTTCTTTTTTTTTTCCTTCGCATCACTGCCCTGGTGGGAGTAGGAAGCCCAGCCTTGCTCCTGGAGAGCTGCTGCTGAATTTGAACCATCAACCTTGTGGGCTGCAGTCCCGCACACAACCACTGCACCACCGGGGCTCAGCTTAAACTGTTGATTTCATTGGGAATGGTACCAGACATTTTTTGTGACGCATCAGTCATTTCACCATTTTTTTCTTCCCGTTTCACCACGTATTTGACGTGCATTCTTACTCTAATTTCGCGGCTTTGATGTTGCTTCGACAGGGACTCTCTTCAAACTGATATCTGTCTCCTCTCTTCTGGCTGCCTCCAAATGCACCTGTGAAGACATATTAGGAAAAGTTCATAGGAATTTATTTTAGTGTTTCAAAAAAATCCATGTTATGCATTTTCCATGAACCTTTATGATAACCCTCATGCCCATATATGCTTATCTGTTCATGTATATACTGGTAGTCCCTAATTTATTGCAGGATTTAAAAAATAACTTACTAATGTATAATTTCTACAGTCTTGGGCTGTGTAATTTGCTATTGTTACTCTTAGGTCATTCTCCAAGAAAAGTTAAAATTGGGTAAATCTTTTGATTATAGCCAGTAATAATGAAACTTTAAAAGATATTTGCCTCTTCTATGTCAGAACCCACTTACAGGGGAAATAATCAGGACAGAACCCCCACCATAAGTTGAGGGCTACCTGTATATTTTAAAAATTGTAATTTATCTTAATACCTTTAATTCTAGTCTGATTTCATTGGGTTCATTCTAGATTTTGCCCTTTATTTTTAATTCTTTTCTCCAGCAGTGAGAAATGGAGCTGGCACCTACCATATACTCATTTGCTCAATCTGGGAGCGTATACCTAGAGAACAGTATTTGGCTAGTTTCTTCTTCTTGTAAAGTCCCGGGCAACTGTGCTCGCTCACTAACAGGAAGCTTGCCTTCGAGCCGGACCAGGGCAGGGGCCGCGGGAGAAAGGCCTGGGGATGGATCTGAAAGGACAGCCCACAGCGCCAGAGGGAGTTCAGCCCAGCTCCGGGTCACCTGCGGCTCCCACACAGCGCTTTCAACTCAGTCTTGCTTCATGCGTTCCCCTTTCTGCCTGTGGCCTTAGACGGAGTGACCCCTGGTATAATTTTCTATTGTACTTAGGTTGTTCATTCTGCTACAGGATCTATGTTAAAAAAAATTTTCCCCCGTACTACTCTTAACACTTTGATGTGTAGCCTCCCAGAGCTTTGTATGCATATATCATTTATAATGTACATATTTACAGAATAGGATAGTCTTATACAAATATTCTTTTACCTTTTCACATCAAATATTGTGGAAAGTCCTTTCTTGTCATGAAATGCGTTTAATCACACCCCTTTTAATCTATTTGTGGTGTGCCTGAGGGTTCTAGTCTCTTCACACCCTTTCCAGCATCTTCACTGCTGTGTGGTTCTCCAGTGCGGCATGTCCTTTTCATGGGGCGGGCCATCAGGAACATGGGGCTTCTTACTGGGGCTCTGTCAAATGATGGCCCCACCAGCTCTTTCTCGGTGCACTTGTTTGTGGTAGTGCACACCTCTGAGCGGACTGGCTGGGTATGGTGTGTCTCTCTTCACTTGTCATCTAGTAGTTTGAGCATGCATTGATTGCTGCCTACATGTAATCACTTAGGACCATATATATTTGAGTATAATCCCACCCACATACCTAATTTTACCACAAGAACTGCATTAAAAGTGTGCTGGAAAACTCGGTTTACTCTTGGAGTATATACGGTAGCTACCATTCCTAACCACGGTCTATGCCTTTGCCCTGGTGTACAGGCATGACAACCTAGCAGTCGTTAAGAGCACATTACTTTATTTTGGAAGGAGATTTCTTTTCTTGGAAAGGACCCGAGTCCACTGCTACCAAGTCCATTGCAATTCAGCAGCGCTTGTGTTGGCTTTCCGAGGACGTCAGTCTTCCTGGGG
Source organism: Nesogale talazaci (assembly GCA_004026705.1). NCBI lineage: Eukaryota > Metazoa > Chordata > Mammalia > Afrosoricida > Tenrecidae > Nesogale > Nesogale talazaci. Next base: position 24,546 of record PVJH01009499.1, read on the forward strand.
ACAGACTGCCTTATCTTCCTTCCACCAGGCAGCAGGTGGTTTCAGATCGCTGGCCTCGTGGGCAGCAGCCCTTGGCATCGCTGACAGGGGCGTTCGGGCTTCTTTAATGTATGAGGCTCATTCCATTGATAGATGTAAGGAGACAGTCCACATCTTCATTCACATCCCTTCTTGTTGGGGAAATAAGTGTTCCTTTTCAGTCAGAGTCCTCCTCCTTATTTTTCAGGGCATGTGGTAATCGAGGAAGTTCTGGTGTCATAGCAATTACCCCAGGGTCAGCAGTTCGAAACCACCAGACAGTGCTCCCCTGCCCTCTAGGGTCACTGTGAGCCTGAGTCTTCTAACGCTCAGTGGGAATTCACGCTGTCAGCAGATGGGATGTGGGGGGCAGTAGTGGACACAGAGAAAAGGCTCACCAAGTGCTTTTTGGTGGTGGGGGACAATGAGTTGGGATGTGACAGATGAAATAACTGAAGGCCTGCTTTGTCAGTAGACTTAACATCTGAAAACCTTATTTAATTGTTTCAATCGAGGTATAATTCACACACCATAAAACCTACCCTTTCCTTTTATTCACAGAATTTATCAACTATTAAAAATTGCACAACTAAAGGCTGGGCCTCCCACTCCTACCAGAGGGCAGTGATGCCTAAGTAAAAAAAAAAAAAGCTGAGTTTTTGGGGCTGAGGCCCGGTGGCGTAGTGGTTGTGCGCGGGACTGCGGCCCACTGGGATGGAGGTTCAATTCCGGCTCCCAGGAGCAAAGGCTGGGCTTCCTACTCCCACCACCTGAGGGCAGTGATGCCTAAAAAAAAAAAATTTAAAAAAATTGCACAACTATTACTACCATGAGGGTACTTCAACCTTCTGGTCAAACGGCCCTTTCACAGAGGTCACCCGATTCTAAGCAGAAGCAAGATGGCAGTGACGAAGTAGCAATGGAAATAATGTCATGGTTGGGGGTCATCACAACAAGAGGAACCGTATTAAAGGGTCACAGCATTAGGACAGTTGAGAACCACTGATGTAGAATATTTGTATCATCCCCAGCAGCTCCCGACCCCGGTCCTCCCCTGTCGTTAGTGACGGTAGAACCTGCACCTCAGGGTGCGCCCAGGTAGAGCAAGGCGACAAGCCACTGCTGGCCCATGAGGGCCTCCCTGGCTAGACTTGCCTGTTTGGGACACTTCATATAAATGAATTCGTGTGTGTGTGTGTGTGTGAGTGTGTTCTCTTCATTTAGCATAATGTTTTTAAGGTTCCTCCATATTAATATATTTTACTCTCTTTTCACTGGTGGATAATTTTTGTTGTTGTTGTTGTTTTTTGTGGGCCTCACTGCCTCTGGTGGTCGTGGGAGCCACCCAGTGCCGCTCCTGAGAGCCGCCGCTGGAGGGCCGCAGTCCCGCACTCAACCACTTTCGCCGCCGGGGCTCAGCCCTCTCTGGTGGATAATTTTAATGTGTGCAGGCAGCACGTTTTGTTCATCGTGCACTGCTCATTGGTCCATGAACAGTTACATTGTTTCCACTTTTGTCTGTGATAAAAATTGATGCGGAAGGTCATTTCTTAGGTATTAGTTTGTGTATATATAATATCCATGTATCTATAAGGGGATTTTTTTTTTAATTCATGGAAAGTTAATGGAATTTTTCCCCATGAACTTTTTGAAGGCCCTTCATATTTTCAGTTCTCTTTGGTGGAAAGACTGAAGCTTTCTGTTTTTGTTCAGAAGCGTTGCCTTCTGTTTGCATCTTGGCACCCTCCCAGGGGGAGCCCAGACTCCAGCTCTTACAGAGAAATTCCTATTGCTATTGTCAGTGTTCGTTCCCCCCGCCACCCCCCACCTCAGTGTTTTCTGTTTGTTGTGAGAAGATACCTTGGAGCAGCTGGGACCTTTGATGTTTGTATTTTGGACATGTGTAAAGGCTCGGTTTGCAGCTGACTGTTGAACTACTCTTCCGTTCTTCCAGATTCTCCTGCTCAGTCAGCCATTAAATGGCCCGTTCTTGTTATTTTTCTGCCTGAGTGTCTGTTACTCCGCGTGTTACCTACTTCCTGAGGTAGCTCATGCTTTAAAGCAGTAGGCGAAAGGTCTTCTTTCTGTTTCCCTTTGACCAGACATTTTGGGGTTTTTTTGACACTCCTGCAGGAGTGTCAGCTCAGAGAGATATTTGCCTCCGTTCCTGTCCCTTTCCAGGCTCTGCTGGGGCTCTTTCCTAGAAAAATATCCCTGCTAAAGGTCTCAAGGGCATAGCAACCTTGACTCTGACACGGGGCTGGGCAGCAAGCATGCTGGTAGACATAAGGTGGACACTGACATTCGTGTTAGTCAAATAGTCGCCAGTTGGCAACAGAAAGAAGAACCCTTGGTTCTTGGGTTAAAGGGAGTTCTCTATTGCCAACAATTGCTTAGGAATTATCAAGCGAGTGTTGTAGCCCTGAGAAGTAGAGAATTCAGGAACGAGTAAGCAAGCCTGCCAGGCCAAGTTGACTAGGTCACGGCTAGCAAAGCTAGTGCAAAGCAGCTGAGGCCACCCTGTGCCAGGAGATGTTACCCGACGGAAATGTTCAGGAGGGCAGATACGGGTTCTCCCACTCTTTACTCCCTCCCCCATCCCGCAATTTGTTCTTTTTCTTATTTTTCCTCTTTCTGTTATTTCTTTACTACTTGTGAAGTTTAGTCAGCATTGTACCTGACAACATACGATGAATACATGCTGTTAGTAAATGTTGAGTTGAAGGAGTTTCTGACTCTCCATCTCTGCCCCATAATCCGCTGTGCAGTTTTTAGTCACTGCCACATGAAGACTTATCCTCCCAAACTGGCCAACCCCTGACTTGCGGCTTCTGGTATTTCTATGAGGTCTTTTCCCCGTAGTCTCTGGTGCCAAATCATCACGTCTGCCTCTTCATAGCTGGCCGCATGTTCTATTTGTTGAGGTTAGCTTCCAAATTACTGTCTGACTCTTGGCCTCGTGCTCTGGCTGAGAGGATTTGGTTGTCAAGGTACTTGCTACTTGCATGTAGTTGTCATGTGAAAGCGTGGGTGAGCACCACGAAAGTCAGAAGGATGCTCTAGGGGGACTTTTCTTGAGGTGGTGCGTCAGCGTGACTAGAGACTCTGCAGGTTGCTTTTATTATATGTGCCAGCACTTGCCATTTCAGCCGTATTTACGTTACCTTATTTGGTGACATTGCATCCACCGTGGTATGCACCCAGAGTCACTGGTTTCCATGTTTCTCCTCAACTCAAGTGTACGTTCAGTAGCTCTTATTTAAACAGTCACTCCCCAGCCCCTCCAACCATTAATAAACTTTCATCTACTTACGGCCTACTCTCAATATTTCTTACACGACCTTTTATATCCGACTGAGTTCACGTGCCACGTTTCCAGGGTTTTCCTGCGTTTCCTGTTAGGGCTGAACAGCATCCCGCTGTGTGTGAAGTGCTACATTTTGCTGATGGACGCTTGGGTGTTTTCCATCGTGTAGTTCTCGTGAACGTCGCTGCCAAGAGCATCCCTGCACCGGTTCCACTGAAACGCCAGCTGCAGGTTTTCAGACGCTCTGGTGTTGCCGTCAGGCCACCCGTGGGCTGCTGACCCCAGACTGCAGTTGAAACGGACCCGCCGCTCCCCTGGGGGAAGGGGAGGCTAGCTGCTCCGACATTGTGTAAACCCAGCCTAAGAATTCCAAGTACAGTGCCAGACCTGGGAGTGGGGCCGAGAGTCACCCAGCCATTTTGTTTACCGTTTTTGGAAGCACCGCTGCTTTCCCTCCCACCACCACCAATACAGGAGCTTCCCGAGGTCTCCGCCTCCTCGCCCGGCCCTTGGTGCTCCTAGACGTAGAATGACCCCAGTATTGTGGTGGCTGCCATTGACTCATTCCGGCTCACTCCATGGGAGCTTCTAGCCTGTTCACCAGCCCTGTGTGCCAGCTGTCTCCTGGCGGATTCAAACGGTTGGTTGGTAGAAACCACCTAGCCACATGCTGCGTCACCCAGCCACCGCTGCCACCTCAGAGGTGAAAAGTGCCCTCTCACTGTACCTTAGACGTGCATGGCCCTGGAGGGGCAGCGTGCTGAGGTGCCAAGTGAAAGATCTGCATTTTAGTTTCCTCCAGGGGCTCTGGGGAAAGACGTGGCGTCCGCTTCCGGAAGATCAGTCATGGAGCACCTGTGGTGCACAGGCCTTCCCACAGGTTTGTTTGGGCTGTTGGTATGTCTTCTTTCGATAAATGTTTGTGTGAGCCCTTCGTCTATTTTTAGTTTACGTGGTTTTTCCTCCTTGAGCTGTTCATCCATTTAGGACAGGAAGCTGATATCAGGTGTATGATTCACAAATATTTTCTCCCTGGCTCTAGACGTTGCCCTCTCCACCTCCGTGATAAAGTCATTGGATGTGTGAGCTTTTAATTTTTTGTTTGTTTGTTTGTTTTTTGTTTTTTGGGGGCATCACTGCTCTCCGGTGGTGGGAGTAGGAGGCCCAGCCCCACTGCTGGAATTGAACCTCCGTCCCAGTGGGCCGCAGTCCCGCGCACAGCCACTACGCCACCGGGGCTCAGCCTGTGAGCTTTTAATTTTGATGAAGTCGAACGCGTTGCTTTTTTTCTTTTGTTATTCATGCTTTCTGTATCATAGTCTCTAACTTCCGTGCAAAATTATTTCCCATCTCTACATATCACAAGACATTTCTAGAAGGATCTTATCAGGTAGGATTGAATTTTGCTGGCAATGGGAGAGAGAACAGCAAAAGTGGTTGAAGGAGTGTGTTTGTAGTGTAAGTGTAGTCCGAGCCACCCAGGGCTTCTTTGGTAGGTCCTTCGTCACCAGGGACCTGGGCACTGTCATCCAAATCATGGGGCATCCTAATCCTGTCCAGGGTGGCTGCTTGAGCATCAGGCATCGCTAACTTGCCAACCAGGGGAAAGAAAAGCAAATGCAAACAGATACGGGCCCCCTCTCAGGACATACACTTTGTATCTGGTGAACTGCCAGCACTGTTTACACCCTCTTGGCATAAAATTTTCCCCTCTCCTCAGTGTTACAGAACTCATCTGTTCCCTGCCTTTGCTGCTGAGAACTTCAGATAGAAACATATGTGTCTAGCAGAGTTCCTATTATCCTCCCACGTGGAAGCGGAGTCTCCGTGAGAACAGCATGGGGTTTACTGCTGGGACCCTCACACCGAGCCAGCTGTTTCGGAAACGGTGTTTTCTAATGAGGAGCACGGCTTCTGCATAGCTAATGTGATTTTTAGGGTGTGAGGAGGTGGAATGTAAAGGATAAAAGGCTCTCATAAATAAATTAATAGATTATCGTTTGTAGAACATTTTCAGGTTTATCGTAACGTTAAGTAGAGAGCAGCTTTCCCATATACTGCGCTTGGCCTTAGCCCAATTTTTCTCCTATTACAAACACTTCATTGGCAGGGTACATATGCTACAATCAGGACTTACTCTCAGTACAGTTCGTGTGTTTTGATAAACATTCGATACGTAAGTATCTACTGTCATAGCATCCGAGGAGTAGCTTCGCTGCCCTGAAAGTCCTTTGTGTGTCACATATTCATCCCGCCTCCAAACTTCTCAACGCACCCCTGGCACCCACGGAGCTGTGGTGTGAGCCCTGGTGGCACACTGGTTAAAGTCCTCAGGTGTGCTGGCCCCAGAGAGTTGGACTGGACTCAATGACAGCAGGCTCGGTTTGGGGTTTTAATGTTGTCCAGTCATTTCTGATGCATGTTGGCCTTGCATAGGCAGAGTGGGACGACTCCATGCCGGCTTTAAGGCTGTGCCTTGTAGAAGTAGCTCGCCAGGCCTCTGAGCGGGTTTGGACAGCCAACCTTCAGCTCATTGCTGAGAGCTTCACCACGTGTGCTGCTCAGAGATGACTGACTATCTCTTACAGTGTTGTCTTTTATGGAGCATCAGATCAATGACTCTAAGATTTCTCTGGGTTTTTCAAGACTTGATAGCTCGTTAATTTTGAATGTCAAATGATCTTCCATCATACAGGTACACCACAGTTTTGTTCACTATTGAGAGAGAGCTTGTTTGTATCAATTAAAAAGTTGCTTTGGAAATTCATGTACGGATTTTTGTATAGCAAGGGGCCTTGGTGGTGCAGCAGGTGAAGTGTTGGGTTGCCAGCCCAGGGCCAGCAGTTTGCCAGGGGAGGAAGAGGGGACCGTCTGCCTTGTGAAGGTCTCCATTTTCAGAAATCCAGAGAGACAGTTCTACCCTTTGTCTTAAAGGCTCCTCTGAGTCAGAATTGACTTGACGGTCAATTGATGGTGAGCTCCTCGGTTGGTTGGTTTTAAGTGTTTGGTTCACTGGAGTAAATTACCAGGGTGTGTGATGATGGCACTGCCCTTGGTAAAACTGTTAACCTTTGTAAGCAGCTGCCAAGCTGTCTTTCTTTTCTTTTCTTTATTTTTTTGGGGGGTTGGTGCCATCACTGCCCTCTGGTGGGAGTGGGAGGCCCAGCCTTGCTCCTGGATTGCTGCCGCTGAATTTGAACTGCCAACCCAGTGGGCACTCAACCACTCTGCCACCGGGGCTCAGCCTATTAAGCTGTCAAAGTAGCTGTAACACAGTTCCACTAGCCATCACACACACACCTAATTTCCATCCAAAAAGTTGTTTGAGACAAAACCAGTAACTGTGCCCCTTTACATTCCCAACCGCAGTGGAGGGGAGTTACAGTTGCTCCCCGTCCTCACCAGCCCTTCGCAGACAGCCTCTTCGTGCTCCAGGCGTGCTGTGGCAGGACACCTGTGTAAATGTGTAGTGGTTTCTCACTTCAGTTTCCCAGTCACACGGATGGATGCCAGAGTCTTTGCATCTGCTTAGACTGGACTCTGTGTCGGTCCTTTTTGGTGAGTCGTCTGTTCAGAACTTTGGCTTGTGTATGAAATTGAGTTATTTTAATGTTGCGTTTAAGAGTTCTTTGTCTATTTTGGATACAAGCCCGATATCAATTACTTATTTACTTTGGGAGGGGCCATCACTGCCCTCTGATGGTGGGAGTAGGAGGCCCAGCCTTGCTCCTGGAGAGCCGCTACTAGATTTGAACCCCCATCCCAGTGGGCTGCAGTCCCGCCACCGGGGATCAGCCCTATCAATTACTTATTTTGAAAATCTTTTCCCTCGGTCTGTGGTTGATCTTTTCATTTTCTTAAAGTTATAGGCATTTCTTACTCTTAGTGGCTTTTTTTTTTTTTGAGGGGAGGGGGGCATGGCTGCCCTCAGGTGGTGGGAGTAGGAGGCCCAGCCTTTGCTTCTTAAAGCTGGAATCGAACCTCCATCCCAGTGGGCCGCAGTCCCGTGCACAACCACTATGCCACCGGGGCTCAACCCCCTAGTGGCTTTCTGTAAGAAGACTCCACAGCTCCATATGATAATGTAAAGCTATTTGTTGACCTTGAATTCATTTGACAAGGCCCTGCCTGGCACTGCTCTGGAAAACTCAGATGTGCAGGCTATTATTAAAGAAACCTTTGCATGCTGCTGAAAGCAAGTGAAAGCTCTTCCTTTTCGGAATGTGTAATTTCCCAAGTTTTTCTTGTTAAGGTGGCAAATTCCCAATTATATGACCGCTTTGATTTTAGTAGTGTTGGTCCCTTCCATCAAAAAGGGTGGTCAGTGGTCCTTACAGATTTCTGGATGCTGTGTCTTCTAACCAAGGACATCAGGCAGCATCGGAAGGCGGCAGCTCTGATAGCTTGCAGGAGCAGAGAGTACATGCCTGCTCAGTCTGAGAGTAGGAGGGTTTCTTGATATCTGTGGGCTGGATGCTCAACAGCCTGTCGAGTTTGCATTATCAGTGACATCAGGCTTTGTCTGGTCTCCAGCTGAAGACTGGCGGTGGAGCCTTTCTAGAATGGTGACCGAACAGTCTGGCAGCTCAGTATTTTATTCGTGTTTTCCAGAGCACTATTTCTGCAGAAGACCCATCAGCCGGGCTTGTTGAAATGTCTGAACAGGCACTTGGACCCCAGGGGGGGCTGAGTAAGAGGCACCCTGTACAAAAATTTGGCTCTTGGGTGTCAATAAAGAGCTAGGAGAAATCATGTCTGCCCCTGGGCACACTGGGCAGGCTTTGTGGTAGGCTCACTAGAATGGCCGAGGCAGTGTTGGTGGATGGAGCCCCGTGGAGATCTCCCACGCCTCCACGATCAGTGTTAGGAGGAAAAGAAAAGGTTAGATTGTTAACTTGTGATACATAGGCTTGTTCTGCCAACCTAGCCCAAGAAGCTACGTAGGTTTGTGTGACAACATGGCCAATGAATACATGTAGGATCAATTGAAGGGTGGAGCTATAAATGGCTTGGCAAGCCCCGCCCTCTGTCCCTGGCTCTTGGATTTTCGGACCAGCCGGCCGCCTTGTTTGTCCTGTGCCTCGGTCTCCAAGCTACACTACCTGTGGGACACCTAATCTGTGGACACCTGTTGCTGTGAGTTGAGATTCCTTCAAGCCCTGATTCGCCGCCACGCTCCTGGAATACGCATCGCTTGAGCTGGGGTCTGTCGGACTCTGTCATCTGGCTGACTGTTGGTGACCTGCTTTGGTGATTGCTGCTTGTGGCCGGATAGCCTGAATTGCTCTACAGAGGACTCCTCAGCGGCCCTCAAGACTCCGAGGACTCCCTGTCTACTAGCTGTCTCACGCAAGTGAGTTGCACCGAGCAATCTGTACTGCTTTTTTAGATTAGTTAACTGTTCATTTCTTATGTTAGATATCTTTCTATGTAAATATAGAGAGTTATTAGTGTCCTGGTTTTGTTTCTTTAGAGAACCCTGTCTAACACATTACTCAATAAACGAGGCACATTAAGTAGCTCTGTATTTCCCCAAACTTGCCCTTGTTCTTTGCGGCGGCGGCAGCCCCATGTAGACCTGGGCAGCACTGACAGTGCAGGGTGGCCGTTGAGAAGGGCTCCGGCAGCTGGAGCACAGCCCCCTCAGAACACCGCGCCGAGCCGCAGCTGACGCAGGTCTACTGCCCTTCCTCGGGCCAGAGGGCCCCTCACCGGGACCCGAGGGTCAGCATTTAGAAAGAGCCGACTGTGGGGGCTTCTGTGTCCATCCCCTCTTATGAGTGTTTTGAGATTAGGAAGAATTTTAAAATTATAGGCTGCAGAAACCTGACTTCCCAGGGAAGTTCTGAGGCCATCTCAGTAAAATACATTCAGAAGTAACCTCCTGCTTCCACTAAGAACTCGGCCACGCTTTTCAGAGATCAGCCAGGGAAATCTTAACAAGGCTGAAGTCCTATGACCACTGTTGGTTGAAACATCCTTCTAAATGACACAAAAATGCACCCACCTGGAAAGTTTGTGTTCAGTGCGTGGGAAGTTCAGTCGTCGTGCCCGTGTTGCACATCACGGGGCTGTCGTGCACGTGAGCGTGAAGGCCCAGTCTGCCGAGCAGCCTTCGTCCCTGTGGATGAGCCGGATCTTCATCTTCTCACTTGGACACCTTTGGCTGTTTGCATTTCCGACTTGCTTACCCATGTATTTGTTGGTGTTTGGTCATCTTGTTCCTGCTACCGTGCAGACTCAACCGACCTTTAGAATGTGGGAACCTTCTGCACAGCCCTGGTTGTTGCTGCCTGCTCAGGGTGCCCCAGGGGGCGGGGGGGCGGGGGGAGGAGACGGCTGCCTAGGGGGCCTTTCTGAGAGCAGGGGCCTTTCATAAGCACCTCACCAGCCTTGTTTCCCACGGGCTGCAGGGCAGGCTTGAACTGCCAAGCTTTTCTGGAGTGGGCAAGCAAGCACATAACCATAAGCGTCACCCAGAGACGCCCGGACTCCCTGGTGGGCAGATGAGCTCTCCATTGGCCTCACTGAGACTCCAAAAGGACAGACCTGGCTCTCCTTCACAGCGAGGCGCCCTCTGGAGGAACTGGGGTCTAACATTGACAGACACATAGGAGCGGGAAGGAGTGGCGGTAGAGGGGGTGGAATATAGTCTCAGTACCAGATGCCTTCAAAATAGCAGGGTACCATAGGCCACGGCTCAGTATAGTTGGTTGTGTGTTCAGCTTGAGCCCCTGGGAGCCCAGTGAGGTGACAGTCAGTGGAACACAGGCCCGCCAGCCCCCCATCAGAGAGCACCGGGGGTCTCAGCAAGAGACTGGTTGTAGAGAGGGCCTTCTGGATAGCCTGGCCAGGTAGTAGTAGATACTATGAGAGAACAGCTTATGGAAAATGTTGGTTTCTTCCCCCAAACTAGAAAACAGTCGTCTCAAGATCAGGAAGGCGCATTTGAGAGGGCGCTGTCTCCTTGCCCTTGCCCTTCAGTTGGGACCTGGACTGGAAGTCTGCTTCCACTTGACATCTCAGGGGACCCGCCCAGGCGCTGAGAGGCTGCCCAGTCCTTGGTGCGAGACCAGGGGAAGCAGAGGACGGAGCTCCAGAATGGCTGGAGCTCACCTGTGTGCTTCTGGCCCCTGCTTCCCCTGCCTTCCTCCTCCTCCTCTTCGTGTTCTGTCTTATTTGGGTTTTGGTCTTTAGGAGTAATGAAATTTATTAAAACAATGGAACTGTACCGAAGGTGGGCCCAACTGCTTCGGAAGAGCACTCCACAAAGACGCCCCTTCCGGGCATGCAAGGCAAGGCCCCTGTTGAAACCTGGGCCTGGGGTGCAGGTGCATGTGATTGTCCTGGGAGCAGCCGTTTACTAGCCGTGCTGTGGCTTAGACAGGCGACCTTGAGGAGCCCGGGTGGTGAGGTGGGTGACAGGTTGGGGGCTGCCACACGCAAGGAGCCCTCTGACCCCACCGGCCGCCCTGGGGGAGGAAGACGAGGCTTTCTGCTCCCGTAAAGCAACCCCCAGGCCAGCTATCCCCTGTACCGTGGGACCGCTCCGAGGCAGTGAAGTGGTGTTTGTTTTTGAGAGTTTTAAGGAGTTCCTGTCGCACAGTGGTTATGCTTGTCAGCGGCTAAACTGAAGGTAAGGTTCAGATCCCCGGCTGCAAGGCCTGAGAAGGGCCTGACAGTCTGCTCTGTAAATCCTTGCAGCCTCAGCAAGCCCCCTGGGGCAGTGCTCTGAAAGCAAACCCAAACTGGCTGATGTACGTTTGAATAGGAATTGGAGGCCCGTCGTCTTTCTCCCGAGGAGTTGCTGGCGGTTTCCAACTGCCAGCCTTGCGCTTAGCATCCCGACATGTAACCACTCCGCCACCAGGGCCCCGTTAGGGGGACTGAGGAGTCGGGGCTGGCCGAGGCGGCCGATGTGGGGTCTTCAAGAACCAGCGCCTTGATGGCAGTGTCTCTGAGCTCTGCCTGTGTGTGGTTGGAAACTGTACAGAGAAGCCATGACCATGATGGGACAGTGGGGTAAGGGTTTGCTGACTCAATGGACGGACCTTTGTTTGTGCCACAGTCACGGTGAAAGGACAACCTTCTAGCTTCACTCTGCCTCATCTGTGGGCTGCTGCACACATCCCAGCACGTGTGTCTTACCTGTGCACTACTTGTGCGGCCCGAGTGTGATGAGGAATGCCTTTGTAAACTGAGACGACAGGGTGTTCTCGGATAAGCTGTCAGTTCCCTCAGTCTCTTTTGTAATATCAATGCTGAACTTCCTTTCATCTGTCCATCTCTCCCTCCCTCCCCACTCTGATAGGATTAAGCAGTTAGATTCTCAACAGGAAGGGTAACTGTTTGTGTTAGGGATCATCCACATACCTCTAGCACCTGAAGAGCCCTGGAGGCCTGGCCCAGATCAGGAGGAGATTCCAGATTCTCCGGCCCAAAGCCTTCTGCCAGGCTGGCAGTCACGAATGGCATCCCCGGCTGAAAGGGAAGAGGGGAAGAAGGTGGGTGCTGACCTCAGTGGCCGCCCGCTTGGCTCTGCGCCTGGCCTTGGAGGCAGCTTCCCTGAGGCGTGGAGAGGTGGAGCCTTTCTTGGTTAAGACCCCTTAGGAAGTGAGGGCTCAGGAGGATTGATTTGGCAGATTGATTTCGAGCGGAGCGGTCTTGTTGGCTTTTCTTTCAAATACGTGGCACTTCATTGGGGGCCAGACTCCTGGCCTTCCTGGTAAGTCGGCTTTGAGCAGCCTAATAAAGAGTCGGCAATCAAAAGGTGGATCAAAATGCAAATCCGTGAAAGTGGTGAAGGGCTGGAAGTGGTCCTGTCACCCGAGGCATGGGCTAATCTAACTCCCCCAGGTCACCTGCTGTGGGCTGTCGCAGGGAAGCTGGCAAGTGGCCCGTGGTGACGGACCTGTGACAGCTGCCGGGCAATCAAGACATCGGGAAACTGCAATGTGCTGTTAGGGTTTTCTTGCGGCTTTTCTTACCAGAACGCTTGGCTGTTCTTCAACAGTGGTGCCAAGCCATTTCCTATTCTTGAGCCGCGTTGTCTGGCAAGCTTGTGTTTGGCCTCGTGCGGGATGACCAGAAGAGGCCATGTGAATGGTGGCCGCTGGGGAATAGTCATTGGTGATCAAGGTCGCCTCCAAGCTAACAGGCCGATGACAGGGGGTGACAGGCAGGGGCTGTTCCCTGCAGACGGACAGCTTGTTCGTTATCTGAGAAGTCTAAAGTGCTCCTTGCCTTAGAAATCCCAGAATCTCCTGATGCCTCCGTGGGGTGAAAGGAGAATTTACAGTTCTCGGCAGTCCCCGACTCTGCTCACTCTGCACGGGAGCTCAGTGTGCACTGGGCCTGCAGGGCTCGCCCCAAGGCCCTGTGTCCTTCTAAGCCCGCGGGGCCTTCCGGGGTCTTCGATCCTTCAGCGAGTGATTGGTACCAGCCCCTTCACTTGGTGCTGGTGACGTACCTGGGTTAGCCCGGATGCTGAGTCTAGCCCAGCCACCAGGCGGTCCACCTGCAGGAAGCGCTATCAGAGACAGAGCTGTGATTTTCCACAACCACTGCCTGTGAAGTTGCCATCTTTGAGTCGATTGGCACGGGTTGTGAAATGCTACCACCTAGCCAGCAAGCGAGGGGAAAGGAGGGAAGATTTGATCCTGGCAAGTCCCTCCAAGCATTCCTGCCTCACAGTAACCCGTGATTCTGGGTCTCTCGCTCCGTGCTTCCTGTTCCATTCACCTCTTGAGTTTTTACAAGTGTCCTGTGAATTAGACACGATGGTCCCAAGTTCACAGCCGAGAAAAGTGCAGCCTTACTGAAGCTTACGGAGGAGAAGGGATGCAGATCTAGGGGCTTGGTCCAGGGTGTGCTCTTCGGTGATGTACTGCCTCCAGGTGATAGGGACATGCTGACCCCCCACCCACCCCCACCCCCACTGTGTGGCCCGCCTCTGCTCCTCCCTGCTTCCAGACTCCCACCTTTGCTAGCTTGGGTACTGAGGGCGGAATTCATGGGCATGGCGGGAGGCTGTTTCCACGCTCCAGACGGGGCTCCAGCTGCCCTGCCGCTCCGATCCTGTCACTGTTGTGGGGCAGAAATTGCCTTCCTTCATGGAACCATCACAGGAGTCACGTAAGATGATGTTCTTGGCAGTTTCTGACACCAAGTCAGCATGTATCAAAAATGCTCATACTGTTTTTGTTATTTTCCTCTGGCCTCTAGAACAGGCCCCCAAACTAGGACCCAAGTAAGCAGACCATTTTCTTTTGGTTTCAACAAGACAATGATTTTATCCCGTGTGTCTCTTTGGACTCTTTGGGTATGAAAGGCAGAGAGTTTGTAAAGCATTAATGGACAGATGTGTGGATTCAAGCAAGAAGCTAAGGTCCAGTTGCAAAGCAGTGCCCTGTCTAACTCAGCCCTGTCTGAGGAGTCACCCAGGGGAGCTCACAGGGCGGACAGAGCACAGCCGAGGGCTGGCTCCAGAGTCACACCTCGCTCCTCTGCCCCAACAGGTCTCTGGTGTCCAGCGTTAGTCAGACTTTGTTTCTCGGGGTGAAAGAATCGCAGCTTGCCCCCAGGGAAAGGGCAAGGGGGTCCTGTGTCTCCAGCTGCGCGGAGCCCATTTGTCCGCCTGCTCTGTGGCAGGCCTCCCCTGAGGGTCAGTGATCACAGACTGCTTCTTAAGCCTCCGGGCCAGCTCGCTCTGCAGGCTCCAAGCCGCCACCTCCACTGACCGAGATGGACACCCCACCACCAGCCCCTCCGGCCACTACAGCTTCCCCCTTGTAAGGATGTGATCTGGCCAGAAGCCTTCCCCTTTCTCCTCCCTTCAGTAGCGCACATCTTTCTTCTGGTGCTTCTGCTGTACAGCCAGTGGTTCACGGAGAATGTTCAGACACCAAAGTCCGGCCCTCCCCGCCTCCCGAAGGAGATGTGGGTCCTCGGTGGCAAAGAAGATGCCCGTGAGGGCGCCTGCCCCTCCATGCTGACGAAGGAAGTGCGCCTGCCGGCCTTCCTGGGATTCACTGGAAAGCGAGCACCACCGAAGCAGACTGGACCTCGCCAGCGCCCCAGCCCACTGGAGCCAAGGCTGAAGACCCGTCCATTTCTCCCCTGGTCCGCCACTCTGCGGAAGCCTGCTGCACCACGCCCGTGGCTGTAAACGGCCATTGACTCCCTCTGTCAGTGAAGAAAAGACTCCCTCTTTTTGTAAAAGGTTTCGTCTTGGGGACTGGAAAGGCTCTCTGTGCCTTCCTGTCTCCCTTCATCTTCCCAGGGTGATGTTGATGGCCTCTGTCTTTGTCTCCACAGGGAACTGTCATCATTCACGACCAAGAGGTCACCCTTGGGTACATACCAAGCCCAGATTTTTGGTACTGCAAACGGGTAAGTGCCAAGCGCCCCTTTTGTTAGGAATGGAGACCTAGCCCTCCCTTCCCTCCACTCCCCCAGGATGGCTGCCTGGGAGCGTGCATGGTCCTGGCAAAGCTCTATGCACTGCCATTGAGGGCAGTGCAGTGACTCTCGTGTCCTGTGGCCATCGAGGGGAGATGCTGGACAAAGACATGTGCTTTCCGTGGGTTCTGATCTGAAAATACAAGTTTCTTGACATCTGGCCTCTCCCTGGAAGTAGTCACAAGAGAGGTGGAGTGTTGGAAAGCATGGATTTGAGGAAACGGGAAGTATATACTTTTTGGATATTCGGGGACTTCCAAGGGTACCGTGGCATTTTACTTGAGGCTTTCGTTTTCTATTAAAATGGCACGTTAGAGGTCCTGGGCTGGATCGCAGGCTCCCAAACTTGTTTGACCTGCCATCCCAGAAGAGCTTGCTCAGCACTGTCCTGACAAGGAAACCCTTGGTGATGTGGCCCCTAACCCAGGATAAAGTGCAGGCATCTGCTTTGGCAGCACCCCCGGGGGCAGTTTCACCCACCTCAGGCAGTGCTGGCTGCCCACTTATTAGAGGTCAATTTTAATTTCACTGCTGCTTCCTAGCTTCAAAAATAATCATGACAAACTTACAAAGTTGCTAAGCCATTTTAAAGTGCTGTCTCCTTAACAAAGTTGTTAAACTTTTACTGGACATTTGTATTACTCTTAATGATGTATAACTTTGATATAGCATGATTTTCATGGCGCCAAAGCTCTCATATCTTGTGGGTATGCCGCTTTACAAGCTGGCAAATGGCTAAGCACTCAGCTACTAATTGGAAGCTTTACAGGACAATCCACATACCATACAATTCAGTGGTTTGAATATATCATTAAAGAGTTGTACAATTGTGCTGAACACAATAGATGGATGGATTGTAATGAGTTGTATGAGGCCCCCAGTAAAAGGATTTTTTTTTAAAGAGTTATACAATCACAATTCTGAAACATTTTCTTCATTTTGTGTTTGTTATTACCTCCCCGTTCCACCCCCACTCCCCCAACCTCCCCTTCATCATAATCCTCAGAAACCATCAGTTCCGGTTTTTATTTGTTTTGTCTTGTGTTTAATGGCTTCGTGCCTTGTCCCACATTTTTAACTCATCTTCTCTGCCGGACTGCCGTGCGTCAGAGTTGACTCAACAGCTCTGTGTCTCCGGGACCGTACCCGAGCCCGTCAGAGCAGTGGGCCGAGTGAGCATGCTCCCCGACTCCAGCAGGCGCTGCGGACGTGGCCCGTGTGGTCCCCGTTGGTCTGCATTCTCCTTTCTGGGGATGGGGAGAAGGTAGAAGACACGGCAGAGTTTTTAAGGCCTTCATCAGTAGGCCCCAAAGCCGTATGTAGAACACAGTCCGTGTGAGACGACATCATAAAGATTTTGTGCGTGTGTGGGCATCACTGCCTCTGGTGGTCGTGGGCACTACCCAGCCGCCGCTGGATTTGAACCGCCAAGCCCGCAGGCTGCAGTTCCACACTCAACCACTTAACGCCACTGGGGCTCAGCCCGACATCATAAAGATTTACCCTTAGTTTTTCTTCTAGGAGTTTGAGCTCTATGTTTTTTGTTTTGTTTTGTTTTTTTAGGGCATCACTGCCCGGGTGGTGGGAGTAGGAGGCCCAGCCCCACTGCTGGAATTGAACCTCCGTCCCAGTGGGCCGCAGTCCCGCGCACCACCACTACGCCACCGGGGCTCAGCCCTTTTTTTTTTTTTTTTTTCAGCCCTTTTTTTTTTAGCTCTATGTTTTTTGAACTCTCGAGTTAATTTTTGTATTAACTTCTGCCTATGACACACCAGTTGTTGCTGCGCCATTTTTTGAGCAGGGGTGTGATCTTGATCTCACTGAGCATCAGCTAACCACAGATGTGAGGCATTTTTCCGAGACCCTGGCCAACTCGCAGTTCTACCGTGACTCCAGCACTGCTCTTGTTCTGGCAGTCTTGACGCCATAGTAAGTTCTGGAATTACACAATGAGGCCTCCCAAGTTTTTCAAGATTGTTTTGATTCTTTGGGATTCCTTGCAATTCCTCAAGAATTTTAGCCTCTGCTTTCTCGTTTGTGCAAAGAAAGCCGTTGGGATTTTGATAATACTTAGTATTTTCATTGTTACTCTCTCTGTCATTGGTTCATGAGTAACCTCCAACCCCATTATGCTTTACATGTTCAAGAATAAGAAATGTTCACATTACAAACTCTCATTCTGGTTGAATGTATCCTCAGAATAGCTGCCAGAGCTCTGGCTTTTTTCTACATATGTATTTCTCCTTCCTGGTTATCAGCTTCCTGGTGTCTGGTTATCAGTATCTGAGAAAAGAATTGATAATTGAATTCTTCTCATTTCCAGCTTCTTATAATCCGTTCACAACCGAATTTGGGGGTCCAGATTTTTAGAGGTGGTTTGTTTTATTTCCTGTGGACGTTTTTGTTCCGGGCAAAGGCGTTCTTGGCAGCTGCAAAGGCTCCAGGTCCTACTGGAAGGCTGCTCTTAGCAGCCCACGAGCCCCCATCTGCCCGCCCTCCTGTTAGAAAGGTGCTGTAGGCTCTGAGGCATCTTGGCCTACGGCTTGTTTCTTTTAGTGGGGGCAGCTGTTAGCTGTACCGAAGAGAGGAGGGAGGCTTCAAGAAGATCCGGGATCTTTGACTTGCATTTTTTGGGTGCACTTTTTTTATGCTCCCCATAAAGGTGAGGTTTTTGAAGTGCTTTGATCCAATTACATGCATCCCATTTTCCCTTGCAGCGTAAATGCAACACTGGCGGGCACAGGTCTTCATGCTCATTCTGCAAAGGCCCACGGGAAGGTGAGTGGTGACTACAGTCGGGGTTTTTGCTTTGGGTGAGGCAAGCTCTGCCTTCCTTGGCTTGAAAACTTGTTATCTGCAAACATCCAGTTTATCCGACAGCATTTTAAAAATGTGACGTGCAGCGCCTCGTGGGGGCTGTCCATGTGCACTCCGTGGGCCTCAGGAGTCCCATCGAGAGAAAACGGGGTGGCAGCTTGGCCCAAGGTCCTTGGAACGGATATTTCCAGGACAGAGTGGTAGGCTGGGAAAGAGTCCTCATGGCATCAGCCCCAAGGCTGCCACCCTCCCCTGAGTACCCACAGAGTGTCAGGCAGTTATTAGAACTCACTTTCAGTAAGACTGTTCATCTGCATCCCTTCTGGGTATTGCAGGAGGTTCACGAGGAAAATAGCAGAGTATATCAAAAAGTGTTGCTGCTAGTGTTTAAAAAGCTCAGTTTATTCTGAGCAAGTGTGTTTAGACCTGGCTTTTCGATCTGTGGATGACCACAGACAAAAAGTTTTCTCAGGGCCCGAGCCAAACAGAGGCTTCCTGCTGGGGCAGTCAGTTCACGGTGTTAGACTGAGCAAGTTGTGGCACCTGTGTATGGGGACTTAAACGGGGTCGGGGGGTAGGGGATGATCTTAACAGGTTTTCTGAAAGGATGCTGGGCTTCCATGAGGGCTAGTGACATTTTTAGAAAACTGCCTCAATGAGAAGAAAAAAACCTGGAAAGTTACACCCAGGAAGCGGCTTCCTGCTTGTTCTTTGAGGCCAGCAAGAGCTGGTGATGAAACTGATTGGAAAGCCACACCCACCCACCCACCCCTCCCTGGCTGTGCTTGTTCAGAGTCGCAGAAATACTTTGAAGAAACAGGATCTGAGTCCCTCAAGGATGTTGACGCGGGGCAAGCAGAAGCCTGTGGATCTGGGAGGGGGGAGATGAGAGACGGAAACGCTGTCTGGACCTCAGCAGAGTAGCTTTGTTATTAAAATAACAGTGAAAATAGTAACAAGAAAAAGCAAGATGTGGAAATGTATTCTTTGTTAGAAAGGAATGAGCCCACACCTCTAATGGCAGCCTTGGGTTTCTCAGTACTTGTAGGTCTGGGGGAAGGGATTAGTGAAAAGTACACAGTTGAGTACAGGTTATCTAAAGGATGGGCTTGGCCAAGATTAGAGGTTTCCGCAGCTACAGTTTCTCAGCTGGGCTTTTGGTGTGCCTGTACTGGACAGCCTGTGTTCGTGGGGGCTGTGGGGCAGGCATGAGGAGGAATCCAGACCAAGCCCAGGGGTTGGGAAGGTGAGCACGCAGCCGAGGCCTAACCAGAAAAGTGGGGGGCACACGTCTTACAAAAGAACCTTGGTCATTTGGTCCCCAAATCTTGTTATCGTTGTGTATAGTAGGTTCATAAGATCGGGCTTTTCCAATGTTCAGTTTCTTCTATGAGCTAGTTCATGTGCTGCCTGAATGGCCTTTTTGGAAGTCTTTTGTCAGGAACTAACAGGGGACTTTCTCTGCCCGAGTTCTTGATACCGTATCAAAAGCATTTTAGTATGAGTCTTTGGTGGCAGGTAAGGAGATCTCTCAGCCATGGTGGGGAGTCCTGTTGTGGTGGTGTGTGTCTTGTATAAAGGCTGTGGGGTGTCTTTCTGTTTCCCTGGTTATAGAGGCAAAGCAGGAATTAATCACCTATCCTCAGCCTCAGAAGACATCTATACCAGCATTATCAGAAAAAAGCTCAGATAAGGAAACTGAATCCAAGAAGCGGGAAGAAGGGCAAGAGTCACGCTCGGGGCACCAAAAGAGAGAAGCAGAAAGGTATTCTTCTCGAAGGGAAGGGCTTCCCTTCCGAAGAGACCGTGAGAAGGAGCCATGGTCTGGGGAGACACGGCAGGACGGAGAGAGCAAAAGTAAGTGGTCTGCCGGGACGTGTGCCAGATGGCCTGTTGTACCGGCTGCTTCCCGGCCCGTAGTAGAGCTGTGCTCAGACAGACTGCATCGGCCCCTGCTCTCTGTGGGCCTTGTTGGCGTGGGGGGCCTTCCGTCCTATAAGTAGCAGGAGACCGTAGAGTATAGCAGTCCTCTTTTTAGGTTTCTAAGCCCTGCTGATGAAAGGGAAAGAATAGGATATTGGATGTGCATGTCATGGAACCAGCCATGCTAGCCAGCACGGTTGTACTCAGGTATCTGTTGTGAAAATGCAGAAATTCACCACCACCACCCCTTTTGTTCCTCTGTCCGTGCGGGCTTGCCTTCCTGTTCCCAGCAATCATGCTGAAGCGCATCTATCGGTCCACTCCGCCCGAGGTGATAGTGGAAGTGCTCGAGCCCTACGTCCGCCTCACCACTGCCAATGTCCGCATCATCAAGAACAGAACTGGACCCATGGGCCACACCTACGGCTTCATTGACCTCGACTCCCATGCGGTGAGCGCCCTCCGGAAGCCTGGAAGTCGGGGGGCTTCTCTAGCACTTGAATTCGCACATTGTCCCTTCAAGTTCTCGCTCTCGGGTGAGACGCTTTCCACACTTGAGTGGGTTTCCAATAGAACCCTTTTTGTCTGGAGTCATTTACAACCGCTCCTTCAAAGGGGGATCCATTCCTTGTATAGAAACTGAAAGCCGGCCCCAGTAGGGTCTCTGTGATTGCACTTTTTTCTGGCTCGTTGTGCCCAGCCCCTACTTTCTAGTAGGTGACCACAAATGCCTTTCCAGGACTCGCTACTCGTGGCTTGAGCTTTCTCTGTGGGGTCGTGAAAAGAGTAAGAAAAGTCATGGAGTTTCTGAGGTTCCCTGCTCACAAATCACACAGGATCTTGTAAACTTCATCTGCTACCATACACATTGCAGCCTAGCTAAAGAGGAAGTTAATTTTTCAAGTGGGTCCCAGAAACTGAGGCTCTGTCTACTTTCGTCAGTTCTTCATTGCAAGTGGCCGGTCTCTGTCTGAGCACTTACTAGTAAGGCTTGTCATCCTGCTGTCATCGCTGCTCAGTTCTCTCTCGAAGGACACAGGTCATAGCCTTTTCTCCCGTTGGCTTCAAGTGTCTCTGATTCCTCAGGAAGCACTTCGCGTCGTGAAGATCTTGCAGAATCTTGATCCGCCCTTCAGCATCGACGGGAAGATGGTCGCCGTAAACCTGGCCACGGGAAAACGGAGGTGAGGGAGGCTCCCGGGAGCTGCCCGCCTGAGTTGTGGGGGAAGCTTTCGTTCCTTGCCGGACACCTGGCTGCCGAGGGAGGTGCTTCAGCGATGTCGAGTTTTTGTTGGTGTGTTTGTTTAGCCGTCAGAGACTGCCGTTTCCCCCTCTCGATTTGTCTTGTGAGGAGGAGGAGGAGGAGGAGGAGGAGGCGCCTCAGCCTGGCCCTTGACTGCTGTCTTGTCTTGGACCCTGTGTTGGCACGGTCTTGGGTGTACTTTCAGGACATTATCTCTCACCCTGGCTTGCTAGAAGCTGAAGGAAGTGCTGTCCTGAGTTCCCACACCCCTGCCCGGGCTCATACCCCATAAGACGGAAGCGTTGAGTGCCTCTCATCCTCCCCATTTTGGGGGACTGGGTGGGGCGGGTTGGGGGTTGGGAAGTAGCCGCACCGAGAGGCCAGCAGGTATACAGAGCTGGGCGGGGCACCTCTCCTTCCTCATGGCTCTGGCCTGAGGAATCTCGGGACCCCCAGAGCTGCCTGGTACCTGGTTTGGTTTCTCGCTCTGCAAAGTGGAGAAGAGAGCGTTCTCAGGCCCTCTGTTAAACTAGGGTGATTTTTGTCACTCCTGAAGGTGCCTTTTACTTGGGGGCGGGGTGGGGGGGCTGTCTTTCACTTGGACCACATTGGCACGTCTTCCAAATAGCCATCAACAGATGGTTTTCATGTGGGAAATATCCATGTGAATTTTTCTTTTTTTTTCCTTTTTTTTCTTTTCTTTTTTTTTGGGGGGGGGTGTGGGGGGGGTAGTATCACTGCTTTCCGGTGGTGGGAGTAGGAGGCCCAGCCCCACTGCTGGAATTGAACCTCCGTCCCAGTGGGCCGCAGTCCCATGCACAACCACTACGCCACCGGGGCTCAGCCCGTGAATTTTTCTCGTATATGAATTGTTCAAACCTGGTCCGTTCATTCATTACATCATTCACTCTTCCCTAATGAGATCACTGAAGGGCCTTTGGGTGGCAGGCTTGTGACACGTTGTGTTGTTTGTTACAGAAATGATTCTGGGGACCTTTCGGACCACATGCACTACTACCAGGTAAGTTTCCAGAGGCAGAAGGACTTACCAGTGGTTGAAGAAGTGGTCTTGAATTTGCTTGTTCAAGTTCATGGCTACTGAAGAGTTGGCTTTTGAGTTCCATTAATTTTCACTTGTCTTACTTTGGTAGGGTAAAAAATACTTCCGAGACAGGAGGGGAAGTAGCAGAAATTCAGACTGGTCTTCGGATTCCAGTCGTCCAGGACAGCAGTGTAAGTGACCTAGTTTGATCTTGCTCTTCTGTTTTATTTTTGTTTTTTTGCGGGGGGAGGGGGGGTTGAGTGAGCATTCACAGAGCACATTTGCTTTCCAGTCGACAGTTCATACACCTTTTGCTCCGTGGCATTGACTGCGGTCTCCACTTCCTCCCCTTGTCTCCTGTTTCCACGTGTCGTCCCTCTCTGTCCCTGCCTGCCTGCCTGCCGAGCTTTTGTCCTGGGTGAACTTGCTCCCTTTGCATGTTCTCCCGCTGCCCGGGCTGCGGTTTGGTCGAAGGCGGCACCGCTGCAGTGAGTGGGGCTGTTCTTGGGACCTGACTTGAACACCGTCCCTGGGGTCCTCGGTCCCGTGACTGAGCGTGCTCGTGGAGAGAGCAGACCCAGCGCGCTCATGGCTCCTCCCTAGGGAACCGCCTGTGATGACCTCGTTGCACAGGCACTAACATTGCCTCCGCTTTCATTTTCTTTAGCATCATCTGATTGCTACATATATGACTCTGCTACTGGTTACTATTATGACCCCTTGGCAGGAACTTATTATGATCCCAACACCCAGGTAAGTGTGGGGCTCTGTTTACTTTGTCAGTGGTTCGTTTGAGAAAAGTAGCCATAGTTTGTTCACTCAAAGCTCACTCCTCCCTGCCCTGCCCTTTCTGGCGTCTCTGGATGCTCACTGCATCAACAGGGGCCATTTCAATCCCGTGGAATGGAGCCCTTCTCTTGAACGCTTCCTGGCTCACACTTAGTCTGGGGCTCTAAGAAGGCTAGCCCTTCTGTTGAGTCTTACTTAATCTGATAGACTTTAAAGACGGTGAACTTTTCATAACTGTAGCCTCTGTGGAAAAGGCAGTGCCTTGTGTCATTGCATGGTCAGAGTGAGTTCTTGGAGTGAGTGTTTAGATCTCTCTCATCGGTTCTTCTTAAGCTTGTGAATGAGACGGCTCATCTTTCCCTCCTTCGGAAGTGTTTCCTAGACTGGCCATTTCCAGGCATCTGACACGTTCTGTGGACTTACCTGTTTGCTTGTGTGCCACAGCGAGAAGTCTATGTACCCCAGGACCCGGGGTGTCCTGAGGAAGACGAGGTCAAGGAAAAGAAACCTGCCAGTCAAGGGAAGTCCAGTGGCAAGAAGGAGACCTCTAAAAGAGACAGCAAGGAGAAGAAGGACAAGGGCGCGGCGAAGGTAAAAGGCTGCGCAAGCGCGCTGTCTTCTTAGGAGGGAGTCACGGTCAGATGCAGGCGGCGTGGACAGAGCCGATCCAGGGGCGAGACAGACAGACAGACCCACAGCCACCAGTATGTTTCCGCGGGACTCTTGCCCGGTGTTTCCGTCGTGTGCACCCCCGTCGTCAAACCGTGTGCCCCGTTTTCTTTCCGCATTGCCCATCTCCTCGAGCCCCTGCTGACTTGGCTGTAGAGAGCACTCAGCCTCGCGCTTCAGCATCTTTCTGGTGGCTCCTGGCAGCCGTTCGGCGAGTGCAGTGGTGGAGTGCATAGCCCAGCTCTCCCTTCGCTCCCGCTGCTGTTCCTTCAAGGGGCGCCGGTGGTTGTGGGGGACAAGTCCACGATCTTGTCAGTCCATGTTTCCCACAAGCTTTCTGAAGGTCCCTGGTATGTGTTTTCTTCATAGAAAAGCCCGGGGCGAAAGAGAAAGAGAGAAAACAGAGTCTGTGGATGCCTGTGTCTCAGTGTGGGTTTCAGGGCCAAGCCGACTTAAATGTGTGAGCTCTGTCTCTGCGCCTGCATCTCCGCCCTCGCCCTGGGCCCACGCGTGCGCGGCACAGCGAGGCCACTGGTGCCTCTCTGGCAGGAGACGGGAGGCTGAAGAGGAAAGTGCGCAGACCTCCCAGCCTGGCGTGTGCTCCTCACCAGGGATGTCTTCTAAGGGCGCTTTTGTTTCCAAGCCACAGCGGCAACGTGACAGGAAGTCTGTACACCAGGAGGAGTTTCGAAAGACGCACTCGTAATCCAGCTCTCATGAGTATCACGCCGCATGACCTCTGATTTTGATCAGTTTCAGGAAAATACCGGTGAGGGGAAGGCCCCCCCAGAAGACGTCTTTAAGAAGCCCCTGCCTCCCACCGTGAAGAAGGAAGAGAGTCCACCTCCAGTAAGACTTGCCTGGTGACCCAGGCTGGGGCTGGGAACGGAAGCTCACGGGCTGCCGCCTCACACCAGTAACGCTCCCCTTGTCCTCTGTGCCTCTCTTCTCCGTGAACCGGCTCAGTTTCATCTCAGGAGTCCCCAGGGGGTGCTGTGAGTGAGCGTGTGCGGGTGTCCCCCCAGCAAGGGCTCCTCTTGGGTGTAAGTCCAGGACACTGCTGCTTCTGACTGGGAAGAGGAGCTCCTTCACCTCTTTCTCTGCTCGAGAACACTCCCACCAGCCCAGGCTCACGTGGCCCTTGTTAGTTATAGTCTTGGTTTGCATGACCAAGCAAGTGGCTGTTGCTGTTCCCGGGGCTTCCTGCCTTTCGCTATCATTTGCCGGCCCACCTGCCCACTGGCACCCACTTTCAGTTGTCCTGTGACCAGTGACTGTGCCGCCTCCTGTGAGCCTCTGATAAGTATTCTGCATGCTCCACATTCAAAATCCAACCAGTTGAGGCTGAGCCCCGGTGGCGTAGTGGTTGTGTGCGGGACTGCGGCCCACTGGGACGGAGGTTCAATTCCAGCAGGAGCAAAGGCTGAGCCTCCTACTCCCACCACCAGAGGGCAGTGGTGCAAAAAAAAAATCCAACCAATTGCAGCCTGTCTTAGCCTCGGCCTGAAAGTTGGCTTCTGTCACAGAAGTGCTTATTCTTTGCTGGCTTATGGTCCCCCCTCTGCCAGAGAGGTTACCATAACCCTGTTGAAATCCCACCTGGGTTCACATCCCATTAGGGGAGCGGTGGCCTCTCCTCCATGGGGCATGGTGACGTGGGGGTGTTCTACCTCCTCTTCTGTGTAATGTAACCTTTCCGCTCCTTCCCAAACGTGCCTATGCCACCTCCCCGACTCTTCCTTCTCAGGACTCTGCCAGAGTCACATGGGCGGGAGTCTCCCCGGCTCATCTCAGTGCGCAGGGAACATGTTGCTTCCCTCTAGGGCAGCGGTTCTCAACCTGTGGGTCACAACCCCTTTGGGGCTTGAACAGCCCTTTCATAGGGGTCACCCTTCTCATGACAGTGGCATAATTACAGTGATGAAGGTAATGTGATGCTTGGGGGGTCCCCACCGCATAGGGCACTGTACGAAAGGGTCTCGGCATGGGGAAGGTGGAGACGCGCTGCTCTGGGATCGGGGCCCACTTTGAATCCAGTCCTCAAGCCTCGACCTCAGAACACGGGCAAAAACCAGCCATCCCGTGTCAGAGCATTCGCAGAAGTCCGAGCCTGCCGCTCATCACTGGCCTCCCCTTGCAGCCGAAGGTGGTGAACCCCCTCATCGGCCTCCTTGGCGAATACGGAGGAGACAGCGACTATGAGGAGGAGGGGGAGGAGGAGGAGGAGCCGCCAGCCCCTCCCCCACAGCCTCGCACGGCGCAGCCGCAGCAGAGGGAAGAACCGCGCAGAAAGGAGCCCGAGGAAGACAGGCTCACCGACTGGATCAAGCTGGCCTGTCTGCTGTGCAGAAGGCAGTTCCCCAATAAGGAGGTCCTCATCAAGCACCAGCAGCTCTCGGACCTGCACAAGGTAGGCAGGGCGAGGGGCCTGGCCTGGCTCTCACGCCTGGGAAACTCCCCCGTGGTGGGTAGAGTGGGGAGCAAAGAAACGGGGCGTGCCCCCCTCAGCCCCAGTCTGTACTTACTCCAAGAAGGATGGCTCCCCCACGTTTCATTCACAAGTTCCTCCACCCTCAGGGCAGTGCCCACCTCCAGGGAGCTGCAGGCTGTCACCAAGCAGTGGCTGGGACACCACGTAGGAGATGTGCGGAGGGCACCTGCCGTGCTCGCCATCTCAGCTCCCAGTCTGTGAACAAGCCAAGCCCAGATAAACCGTCCTCCTGGGTCCTGGCTGCCTCACCCACCGTGGCTCTGTCCCACTCCAACAGTGTACTGATTCCCCCACATGGTTGTGTTCTGTCACCTGGTTGGCCACATTGTGAGTTACAGAAGCCGTGGCACTTGTCAAATGGCCCTCCCCTGATGTCCTTCCTCTCCTATAAACTAAACAATAGCCAAGGTACGGACAAACAGGGCCCCGTGTTTTCAGTGTCACACACACTTTCTGTAGCAGATAAAGAGATAATAAGTCATTCATTGACAGGGAAAATGAGGCAGAGAGCTGATGGACCCACAACTGACCTGTAGGAGGGTGGGAAGTGGATGGAAGCCCAACCCCCTTCCTTGGGGTGACCCCGTGCACACCAGCCGCTCTGAAAGCCTCGTCTGAGCGACAAGCCAGCCTTAGAACTTGGGCCCCCATTGGTGGTCCTAACGCAAGACCAGTGAGGGGTGGCTGCTTACAGGGGCAGGGCTGGGGTCGGAGAGTCGGTCGGAGAGAGGAGTTCTGTACCTCACGCAGCCAGCAGGAAGAGGCTGACCTGTTTCCTCCCAGATGCCCACTCACAGAACCCCCTCTCTTCTCAGCAAAACCTGGAAATCCACCGGAAGATCAAACAGTCCGAGCAGGAGCTTGCCTATCTGGAGAGGAGAGAGCGAGAGGTGAGGTTTGGCAGCCTCTCACTGCTTTGTTCCCAGGCCCCTTTGCCTGCGGTCCGGCGCTTGTCGGCTGTGCCGACAACAGAGCAAAGGGGTCCCAAGGGTGCGCAAACGTGTGGCAGAGCTCCTCAGACCCTGCACTTTGTTGTTTGTAAAGTTGGTGCTGACAAACATGGCATTCCAGCTGGGCCCCAACGAGCATTGCTTTTCCTAAGGATTTGAATCAGTTGAGAGCATTGATTCCTCAGAATGACTTGGAGCGACGGGGGTGGGGAGTGCGGTGTTGGATTGTTAAAGGCTATGGGATGGGGGAAGTAGCTTAGTGTGAGACCCAAATGAAAGGGCTACCTCGACCCCCTGGTGAGGCAGGCGCACCTGGCTGGTGCTAAGCCTGGGGAAGCCTCAGCCTGTGCAGGCCTCTGGGAAGAGGAGGCAACAGATGGGTCGGGTGTGCCGGCTTCCTCCCACTCACTGGAGAAGTCAGTGTTTTCTCAAGAACAAGGGGTAAATTAGGGACCAGAGATTCCAGGACTGCCTCCAGTGAAGAGCCCTTCTCATTAAAAGAAGTATCTGGAAGGGCTGAGCCCTGGTGGCGTAAGTGGTTGCGTGCGGGACTGCAGCCCGGGGGTTTGGCGATTCAAATCCAGCGGCGCCTCAGGAGCAGCACTGGGTAGCGCCCACGACCACCAGAGGCAGTGATGCCAAAAGAAAAACGTATCTGGAATGGGAGAAAGTCTGTCCAGCCCCTGCTCTTCTGCTTACCAACAGGGCAAGTTTAAAGAAAGAGGGAATGACCGCAGGGAGAAGCTCCAGTCTCTGGACTCTCCAGAACGGAAGCGGATTAAACACGCCCGGGAAACTGACAGGTAGGCCTGGAGGCCCAGTGATGCAAAGGTGTCTTCTCCCGGTGTGGGGGGTGGGGGTGGGGGCGGGGCCGTATCAGAAGCCAGCCCTGCCTGGGCAGCTTGAGCACCTGCCTTTCACAGTGGGGTGTCTGTGTGCGCGCAAGCGTGGAAGATGGGTTGGCTCCCCAGGCTGGCTGGAGTAGCCTCTCGATCCCCTGCGCCTACGGGCCTGATAAGAATGTCACACTTCGGGGACTTCCCACTCGCACCCCTTCGCCCTCAGGTGGCAGTGCCAGATCTGTGGCTGGCACTGCTGCCCTGTGTGGGCAGGGGCCCTCAGCAGGCCAGCGTTGGGCAGTCTGTGTGCTGACACTGTACAATGAGGGCGAGCACCCTGACAAGGAGCAGGCCGAGAGGCCCCGCGGGGCCGCAGCTCATCGCAGACAGAGCTCCCGTGGGCCCGAAGGGGCGTCTCCGTGACCAGGGTCCTCCCACACCCGCACCCAGGATGAGAGGTTACGACCCAGGGCAGGAGGGCAGGTGGCCCCGTCTGGCTGAAGGTGGCAGCGTGTGGTTGTGTGACAGAGCTGAGCAGGGGCAGACGAGGCTTCTGAGAGGGTAAAAGGCCATCTTAAAGGCAGCAGGGAGTGAGACTCAATTTGCATCTTGGAGATGGAGGACAAATTTGTCTGGCTGTGCTCATTCAAAGGAGAGGCCCCGATATCAGGAGTGATCAGTCCTCTGACTCACAGCAAGGGTTCAACAGGCAGTGTAGCGATAATTATTTATTATAACACCGATATAGAGATCACTAGAGAGAGAGAGCATGAGAGAGAGAGAGAGAAAAGAGCATTAGAAGTTACATATATATCCTTTCGTGGTGCATGCTTGCCTCCACCTCGCTAGATGGTCCACGTGGAGAGGGAGACAGGAGAGTGGCAGGCTGGTACGAAGCAGGCTTGAGATAGGCAGGCTCAAGCGAGGCAGGCTTTTTCTCTATCCTATCTATCCTATGTCCCATCCCTGTATGCCCTCTGGAGCCAAGTCAGGCCCCTAATTACAGACAAGGACCTACGTCACAGGAAAGGGCTGTCTTAAGGGCTATATGGTAATAAGCGGGGTGGTCTTAGGAGTGACTAAGTTGAGACTCTGTGACAAGAGAAGTGAAAAGACCAGACCTCAATCTGTGAAGGTAGATAAGCATTTCTATCAGGCTAGGGGCCATTAACCTTGGCTCTTGGTTTACCACCGGCTTTGAGGGAAGCGAGTTAGCTCGCAGTTGGACAACACAAAGGCCTTAAGTAATTGGGATTATGGGAGATTAGCTAACAACTTCCATGACAAATGTTAGTAAATAGTCTGCTTAATATTTGGAGCATAATTATTGTGGAAAAGCTCTGTCTTCATCGACACTCTGCCTACGGGGCCGAGGGGGGGGGAGTGTGTCGTTGTCGGAAGGGGAATGGCTCTCAGATCCACCTGGTTGCTGACACTTCGCTGCCTGCATTGAAGGAGAAGCCACTGGTGGTGGCCAGACTTCTAGCAGGTGACCAGAGATGGCGGCCGAGCAGCAAGGGCCTCGAAAGCAAGAGGAGCAGCGGGAGCGCAGCAGAGCCTGAGCAGGAGGTGGAGGCACGGTGGTTTCAATAAGCAAAAGGATCCATGATAGCCAGAGTGGTGTGTGCCTGGGCAGAGGGCACTGGCCAAAGGAGCAAGCCCCCCAAGAGGCTGGCGTTCGTGTGTTCCAACTGAAGCGACCACCGCCCACAATGAGATATATATGTTTGTATCCTAGCTGCAGTCGCAATCAAATGTGTGTGTTTGAACTCTCTGTAAAATGATACTTGCCGGGCTCAGCCCCGGTGGTGTAAGTGGTTGAGTGCGGGACTGTGGCCCGTGGGCTTGGTGGTTCAAATCCAGCGGCGGCTCTTGGGCAGCACTGGGTACCTACAACAACCACCAGACGGCAGTGGTGCCCACAAAAAAATAAAATAAAATGAGGACTGAGCCCAAGTGGCGCAGTGGTTGTGCACGGGACTGCGGCCCACTGGGATGGAGGTTCAATTCCAGCAGTGGGGACGGGCCTCCTACTCCCACCACTGGAGAGCAGTGATGCCCCCAGAAAAAAACAGAAAAAAAGAAACAAAAAACTAAAAAAATAAATAAAATGATACTTGCCTATAATGTGTTCCTACCCTCTCTCTGTTTGTAAGAACTACCAGGGTGACCTCCCAAGTCAGTGGTAAGCCCATCAAGTGGTCCTTTGTCGCTGGACGGCTGGTGAACTGGGACCCGGATCAAGAAGAAGCACGCCCCAGGCCAGGGGAAGACGGCGGCTGTACCTGAGGGATCACTTGGGATGGGTCTAGGCTGGGTGCAGAAAAAGACCTTTCCGATTCCTGGTGCCCATCACAAACCCTTAGCAGGTGGCGTTCAATGTACTTCGTAGAAGGCCGAGCTCAACCAAGAGCACTGGTCTGACTGGGCAGCAAGCAGTTCACATCGAGGGTGACGGCGTCCAAGTATGTCTGCTTCTTTTGCAGTGATCGGAAGCCCGTGGGCAAAGATGGCATCGACAGTAGCAAAGGAGGCTGTGTCCAGCAGGCCACTGGCTGGAAGAAGGGTACGGGCTTGGGATATGACCAGCCTGGCTTGGCTTCAGCAGAGGAGGTGAAATGGTTTCCATCTTGTTTGGGGCGGCATGAACCTTCAACATTCTTTTAACTAGTCTCATTCTGTGGCCCAGAGCAGTTTTCTTGCCTCCTGGCCTTGCTTTCTCTGCTGCTGGTAGACAGGATGTGAGCGCTCACCCTGCTGTGTGTGTGTGTGTGTCAGTCTGTCTGCCTGCTCATTTCCTGGGCTATAGCAGACCATGCTGAGTCCTGTGTGACTTTTCGGCAGTGCAGGGGGAAGTTGAAATAGGGCTTTGCTGACTCTCATAAAGCAGCAGCATTCAGGCTGATTGGTGGTAACATCTTTTAAATGTTTTTCATTTGGGAGATAATGACGGGGGAACAAAGGGTGCAAAGACATCTCTGAGCCGGTCTCAGTGAAGGGCTTTGCTTGGTGAAGCTGGCAGCTCACCCTGGGAGGCGCGGCTCCTGTGTCAGGAAGCTCCCCGAGAGACAGTGGTGGGGTGGCTGTGCCTGGGGAGGAAGCCCATGTGCTGCAATCATGGGGTCTCCATCCCCCTGGCTCATCTTGGCTGTTTGTGTAATAATCAAACCCCCCACCACCACCACCACCACCACCAATAAAAAGTTCCCCAGTATCCAGGCTGTCGTCGGTGCAGAAATGCTGTGGCCAGTGCACCCGTGGGACCCACTTCACTCTTTGTGTTTTCCTTCCAGACTGAAGGCAAGATGAGGGGGCCCGGTGTGGGAGCCCCTGGCAGAACCAGCAAGCGACAGTCCAACGAGACTTACCGAGACGCCGTGCGGAGAGTCATGTTTGCGCGGTACAAGGAGCTTGATTAAAGGACGGAGACAGTCCGCAGGACACAGCCTCCTCCTCGTTTTGTTTGTCCGTCTCCATTTGTTTTGTTACTGTTCTTGCTGCTAGAACTTTTTTAAATAAACTGTTTTTCAATGTGATTCTTTTGCGTCACGTTTTACCTCCCCAAGATGGGTGGGAGGTGGCCTCCTCCGGGCAGTGTGGGAGAGCGGGCAGCCGCAGGCCCTGCTGCTGGTGGGGGTGCTGGCACGTCGCTCCACATCATGTCTCTAGTCCAGGTGGTGAGGGTTACGTCCTTGTCCTTTTCACTTCTTGGGTGACTTCTTGGTCTCCAGGCAGGTCCACCCACACAGAAATGCCAACATGAATAGCCGGCGTGAAAACTGACCCATGCTGCACCATGCTTCAAGGCCAAGTTTCATCTATTTGTCATTAGAAATAAACACTTCATAATATCACATTGTTTTTGTAATGAATCACGTTGCTTTCATTATGGTCAATTTGTAACAATGAAAATACATCCTGCATATCAGATATTTACATGCTGATTCATAGCTAGCAAAACTACAGTGATGAAGTAGCAGTGAAGATAATGTTACGGTTGGGGGTCCCCCCCACATGAAGGCCTGTATGAAAGGGTCACGGCGTGAGGAAAGCTGAGAACCCCTGCTTGAAGGGAGGCCCAGAAAGCCTGTCAGTACAAGCAAGTTTGCCACCTGACCCTCGGAAGGCAGGACGAGGGAAACGTGTTTGGGGATATTATCCTAGAACACAGGAGTTTCCCTTCCTGGGTCATGAGCACCAGCCCCTAGAGAACCAGCAGCCACTTCCACCTTATAGGGACCTCTCAGAGTTTGCTTTAAAACGGGTTTGTGCCATTTATGAACGGATTTTTTAATATTTATTTTTAATAAATCCTTTTATTGGGGCTCTCAGCTCTTATAGTGATTACATCTTTTTAATATATATACTTGTGGGGTTTTTAAAAATCATTTTATCGGGGGCTTATACAACTCATCAAAATCCATCCATCCGGAGCTGAGCCCCGGTGGCGCAGTGGTTGTGCGCGGGACTGCGGCCCACTGGGACGGAGGTTCAATTCCAGCAGTGGGGCTGGGCCTCCTACTCCCACCACCGGAGAGCAGTGATTGCCCCCCCCCCCCAAAAAAAAATCTATCCATCCATCGTCAGCAAACCCGTTTGTATATTTGTTGCATCATCATCCTTAAAACATTTTCTACTTAAGCCCTTGGTATCAGCTCCTCGGCTCCCTACCTTTTTATGGCCCATGGAGAGTCTAACCCAGCAAGTTCTGAAAGGGTGGTTTTTCTAATGGGGGCTGTATTCTTAGCACCTGCATCACTGACTTACTGTTAAAACATTTTGCACAAAACACTGAGTGCCTTCTGTGGTCAGATGCCTGTGCATTCATCTCATGATAGACGTCTGACATGTATTTCTAAACAATGAAGTGTTGATAAGGATGGGAAAATACACTTTAAAACCAAACACGGCCATCAAGTCGATGCTGACGCAGCAACTCTGCAGGACAGGGTGGACCTGCCTCTGTGCTTCTGAGCGTACTCTTGTTTCATTCAGATATATAAAACCCTTCGCAACGTCTAGGGGGATTTCTGCTTGTACATCGGGTATCCCTTGTGCTAGTTACCTAGAGAGGCTCTAGTGTCATTCACTGGATACTTCGATGTGCAAGGAGAACCGTCATTAGAAACACTGTTGAAGACTTTCCTGAGAGTCTGGAAGAGCTGAAACCCTAGACTTGGAATCCTGTCACTGATTTCTTTGCACTCATTGAGAAATTTGTTTTATCCAGGACGAATGGGAAAAGTGCACTATACCAGACCTTTTGGTGTCTGCATTAAGTAACTTTGTTTAGGATGTATAAAATGTCAGGATACATTCTGCTAGCTGAATGCATCAGAATCTCTCCACCCTGTCAACCAGAGTTCAAAACATCCACCTCTGGTCCAGAGGCCCTTGCTGCTTTAGGCTACACATCTGACGCTTTCAGCTCTGGCTAAAAGTTCATTTGACCACTAGACAGATTGCCTAGGTACCAGTAGAAGCACGAATTAAAAAAATCTTTTAAACAGTAACAAGTGGCAAGTTGGTGGGGAGTTATCTCCCATCTTTCCTGAGCTCAGGGGGATGGGGGTGGGGTGAGGTTTAAAGAACGACCCCGGCTGACGATTCCACCTTCCAGGAATCGCGGCCCACCGTGAGGTCGCGTGGACTTCAAGCAGCGACACTATGTAACAAAGTAGGATTGTCCCACAGGCTGGCCTCCGCTCCATGGAGACGCCCGCGGGTTTGAGCCCTTCGCGGCCCACGAGGGTGGCCGCTGCTTAGTCAGGACCGCTCACTTGCCTCGAATCCTTCCCTTAGAGCTCAGCTCAGGGGACGCTACACGGATGCTCTTCATTGCCCCCCATCGCGACGGTCTGATCGGCAAAATGGGTGTCGTCTTAGAGTTGATGAGGATCAAAGCGCTTGCCAAGCTCGAGCCCGGTAATCGAACACTGCAGCGACGCAGTAAGAAATGCACTAACGTCCTTTCTCCGGAAGCCGGATGAAACGTGTCTAACACTGTCCGTTGACGGCAAGGGGGCTAGCAGCCTAGTGACAAAGACAAGGGATGACCCTGACGCCTGATGACAAAGAAGGCCCCCAGACCCGCTCTCCTCGGCGTCTGCCCGCGGCAGAGTGACCACCGCGTGACGGTCCAGCAGAAAGGGGACCCGGGTGGGCGAGGAGCCATCGCCGGGCGGAGTGGTCCTCGGCCCCGCCCCGCCCCCCGCCGAGCCCACACTTCCCAGCAGCCCCTGCGCCCGCAGGCCCGACGCTGATTGGTCGCCGCGGACAGGGGGCGAGCGGAGCGGGCGCGAGGCACTGTGGGTAGGAGACGGCCGGCGGAGGCGACGCCATTTTGTGGGGCGGCTGAATCCTGACGGAGGTTCTGGGGCGCAGAGCCGCCGCCGCCGCCGCCGCCGCCGCGCCGCGCCGTTCGCTCTCGGGGTGAGCGCCCCGGGCACACCGCGCCGCGGCCGCCCTCGCCACCCTGCCGCGCGCTCGGGCTGCCTGTGCGGCCCAGGGCGGCGGCCGCCCCGCCGCAGCCGGGTCTCCAGGGGCCGAACCCCCCGCGGGCGGCGCCCCTCCGGGCCCGCCGCTCCGGCCCCCGAGCCTGTCCCTGCAGGGGGAGCGTCCCGGGGGAGGCGGACGCCGGCCGCTCGGGCCCGCCGCGGGGGGGGGGGGGGGGGGGGGGGGGGGGGCCGCGGCGCAGCTCCTGGGGCCCGGGCGGGTCTGCGGGGCGTCGCCGTCTCGGCCCCGGCTGGGGGGGCGGGGGGGTTGCCCCGCCCCCGGGAGAAGAGAGGGGGCTGGGGATGTCGGGCGGGGGGGGGCGGGTCGCGTAGCCCCCTCCCCGGCGCCGCGGCCCCAACGGTCGGCGCCCGTCGCAGTTGGAACGAACGCGGCCGCCCCCCCCCTGCTTTGTAATCCCGGGGAGCGGGCCGCGACCCCCCCCTCCCCCCGGCCCCTCTCACTCGGGGCTCGCTGCCCTGTGCCCGGCAGAGCGTCCCCGAGACGAAGTCCGCAGGGGGGGCGGGAGGGGGCGGTCACAATGATGGCGACCATCGCCGCGCCTATTTTAAGTATATTTTGTCTTCCCGCCGCGCTCTGGTCCATAAGACGTTTGATGGGTTTCCTATTGGGTTGACAGGCCCCATGTCCCCTCCTCGCCCCCTCCCCTACCCCCCCCCCAGATCATCACTGTGTGATTGAATGATTTTATTTATTTATTTTTTTTTTTCAAATTTGCAGCCACCGGTCTTCCTGAACGTAGAAACAAACGGCACAGGCAACTCCCTGAGCTTTGCGGAGGGGCGTGATCGAGCTTGGGGACAATGGGTTCAGACAAACGGTACGTGGACGGCCGGTCCGTGGTTCTCACCCACCTGTGAGGACGTGGTGGTGCCTCGACCGTCTGTGAGCCTTCATGAAGCTCACCGCTCTCGCTGTTTGGGGAGAGAATGGAAGTACTTGGGGGGGCTGTTGGAAGGCACGGGAAGCACTTGTTTTGTTGTAGAAATGGCCAGGGAAGCTCCTTCGAGGGGGGAAGCCGGAGGAAAAAGCCAGAAATGGGCAAAGGAGCCGGGTGGAGCCCGACAGCCCTCAAACCGTTTGATTTAAACGTTTAGCGTCTTCCGGACCGGACTAGCCACCAGCTGCACAGGCACAGGCACCCATGGTGGAGAAATGTCTGGGTCATCAGGTGTCAGCATTTTAATGCTGTGTCGACAGTCTGTGGCTCCACATTATCAGTGTTCGCCCTTGTAGACTCTCGGCGCCATCTTTCATGTCATCAGGTCGCCCGAAACGGCTTGTTACCTGGTTTCTTTGATCATATTGGTGGCCCCTCAAAGTGGGCCTTAGGCTGAGCCCCGGTGGTGTAGTGGTTGTGTGTGGGACTGCGGCCCACTGGGATGGAGGTTCACTTCTGGCAGCGGCTCCACAGAAGCAAAGGCTGGGCCTCCTACTCCCACCACCAGAGGGCAGTGATGCCCAAAAAAGTGGCCCTTATAGACTTTTGGTCTCATTGGGTCATTTTATGAACCTGGTTAACGACTTAGGGCCTATTCATGTCTGTCTGAAGAAGGGCTTCAACCTCTTACTAACAGATTCTTGACTGCGCATGTAATTATGTCAAACAGGCAGATTGAGCCGTTTCCCAGTAAACATACTCTTAAAAGTGACTGAGCCAGCACGGGTTATAGTTTGAACTTGTGTGGAATCCAAGTAATTGCTTCCTTGCTATCTCGGGTCACTAAGACCTGAGTCAGAAATGAAAGGGGTGCGATGGAGACCACCAGCTTGGGAAAATGTAAAAATAAGCTTCAACAACTTGCCTCAAAAGAAAGTTTTAAACCCTGCGAGTTACACGTGCATTAAAGATGCAAGTGTGTGTCGCAGTGTTGGTCCCTGTGGCCTGGACTTCATTCTGAAAGGTCAGAAGTGCAGGCCGCTCTCTGGCTGTGTCTTGGCGAGGGAGCCGAGGTGTCTGTGTGTGACCGTGCTGTCGCAAGTCCCCGAATGCCGGGGCTTGAATGAGAACGCTTCCCTCGGCAGAGTGAGTAGAACAGAGCGGAGTGGCAGATACGGGTCCATCATCGACAGAGACGAGCGCGATGAGCGGGAATCCAGAAGCAGGCGGAGGGACTCGGACTACAAAAGGTCCAGTGACGACCGGAGGGGCGATAGGTACGACGACTACCGAGACTACGACAGTCCAGAGGTAGGTGTCCGAGCCTGCCCCCGCCACCCTTAGGGTCGTGACTACATTCTCGGCCTTCCTGAAAGAAATGTAGCAAGCGTGGCACCCTTTAGCCCTTGTGCAGACTGCTCCAAGATGCGCTGGCTTGAGCCCGGGACCCCTGTGCACCGTTAGCCTCAAGCCCATCATGATGCTTCCGAAATCATTTGATTAGCTGTAATCCCCAAGGGACGGTGGAGCCTCCTCGTCAGAGAAATAACCACTGCCCTTTACCCAGAGCTCGCCAGGCCCCTGCTGCATACTTGACCGACTTTGGAGAACTTCTCTGGGTGGCACTGACACACCCAACCAAGGAGCTTTTGAGTCTACTTTTGAAATGAAATAATAGAGACAGAGTAAAATAAATAAAAGGTGTCCTTCTGGTAATCTCAACGTAATTTTGTTTTTTAATTAATTAATTTTTTTTTTTTTTTTTTAAGGCATCACTGCCCTCAGGTGGTGGGAGTAGGAGGCCCAGCCTTTGCTCCTGGGAGCCGGAATTGAACCTCCATCCCAGTGGGCCGCAGTCCCGCGCACAACCACTACGCCACCGGGGCTCAGCCATAATTTTGTTTTTATGCTTTCCACATTCCTTCCCATTTACACGCATAGTCTTGTCTAGATGGAATTGTGCTGCCCGTGTCAGGTTGTACTGCCCTCCCCCCTTGTGCCGAGTCTCTCTTGGTATGTGGTACTAACTGGGCCTCTCTGGGTAATCTGAGTGTCTGTTGCCCTTTTGTGGGGCCACACTGCAGTGACTTCATCGCAGTCTGCTGACTTGTTGCTGTGGATAAGTTACTAGCAGTCAGAGAGACCTGACTCTAGGGGCGTCGTTGAAATTGTGTTTGTTCCACAACAGAGGGAGCGAGAAAGAAGAAACAGTGACCGGTCAGAGGACGGCTACCATTCAGATGGCGACTACGGTGAACACGACTACAGACACGACATCAGTGACGAGAGGGAGAGCAAGACCATCATGCTTCGGGGGCTTCCCATCACCATCACGGAGAGCGACGTAAGAGGGCGTGGAGAGGCGGGCGAGGCCACGGCAGTCACCCGAAGCTGCCGCCACCATTTTCTAAATCGTATTGGCTCATTCACGTACCGTCCAGGTCACCATCACCAGTTTTACGCCACCGTTACTTTTAACGTGACGGTTTCACGTGGCGTGGTGCCACCACCAAAGAAACATTGGTGTCCTTAGAGTGAGCTTCTCTCAACTACAGCGATCCGTTCCCATTCCCATTTAGACCTCGAGGGTTAAGTGGTTTTCAGAAATTCTCTGTTGCTGGGTCTTACTCTTTCAGTAGCCTGTCGAAGTAAGCCAGGACATTTTTGTTGAATTCGTTACTTAGTAAGGATGTAGCGGATGACACGTAGCGAGTTATAACCTGGCCACATAAGCTGATTTAATGAAAGTGATGAGACCATCCATTAGAAACCTCTTGAGAGGTCGTGTGTGTCGGGTGGGTCTTGGTGTGCTGGACCCTGCCCGTCCCTGGCCGCATCTCTGGCCCCCACCCTTCCCGCCAGCCCACTGCTGGCTCTCCGCTGGCCTCCTGGAGTGTGTCCGTGACTCCACTCGGGCGGCTCCTTTCTGTGGCCGACCAGGCAGGAGCTGTTCTTCACTCCCTTCCCGGAGCACCGGATTCTCAGTGCTCGGTGTCCCGCGTGACTGGGGAGTGTAACAAGGTTTGCAAAGGATCTTTAAAGGAAGCAGGTGCACAG